>CATIWQ010177929.1:0-55848 GCA_949673415.1 Euphorbia schlechtendalii | reverse complement strand
TTTCTTTCCTAACCTTTACTTCATTATATTTTATTTTCCTTATTTTATCTTCCTTGTTGATTTCTAGAACTAGCCCTTCCCTGTGGGATCGATATCTTTTAAAACTACATCGCAACTGTATACTTGCAGTTATCATCATTTTTCTATTTGATAAGAGGTAATGACAACACCTATATTTTTCATGAACAAGTTTTTGGCACCATTGATATATAGCCGAATCTTGTGAACAAACTATTAAACTTATCAGTAGAAAAGTGGCGAACAGGTAACCTATAAACAGACACCAATTAGACTTAACACCTAGCTTATCTGAACTTATCCTATTTACATAAGAAGGACATCCCCAAACTCTCAAGTGAGAAAGAGTTGGTTACCTATAGTGCCACAATTCATATGGTGTTTGATCTACTAATTTGGAGGGCACTCTATTTAGAATATAAACTGCGCTCTCAAGTGCATAACCCCAAATGGATCTCCTAAGTTTTTCTTAGCTCATCATGGACCGAACCATATCAAGTAGGGTTTGATTTCTCCTTTCTAACACTTTATTGTGTTGGGGAGTGTATAAGAAGGTGTCCGTTGAGATAAAATACCATTATGCCTTAGATAATCCTGAAACTCTTGGCTTAAGTATTCAACGCCTTGAATAGATTAAGGGGTTTTGATATTTTTCCCAAGCTATTTCTCCACTTCGGTTCTAAACTCTTTGAATTTCTCAAAACTTTCAAACTTGTGCCTCATTAGGTACATATAACCATATCGCGAGTAATCATTGATAAAGGTTATGAAGTAGATGAAACCCTCATGTGTCTTAACACTCATTGGACTACATACATCGAAATGTATTATTTCCAAGGTACTAGTTACACGCTAATCCTTTCCTTTGAAAGGTTTCTTAGTCATCTTTCCCTTTAAACAAGGTTCGCATACCCCATAGGATTCCCATTCCAATGGGCTCAAGTCACCACTTTTGTGTAACTTAGTTAAGCGTGTCTAATTTATATGGCCTAGATGATAATGTTATAAGTATGAGGATTTCTCATTATCTAATATTTATTTCTTAATAATGTTCATATTTAGAATTTCAGTTTTAGTATCTAGAATATAAATGCCATCAACATATATTCTACAAGCATAAAGAACATTATCACGTTGAATCTGACAATTATTATTAGAAAATAAAATCTCAAATCCATCCGTTGCAAAACATGAAATAGAAATAATATTCTTAGTGATAGTAGAAATATAATAGCAATTGTTCAAAACTAAAACTAGGCCACTGGGCAAATGAAGGCTATATGTCCCTACAGCTGTTGTAGTAACCCGTGCTCCATTTCCAACTCTTAGGTTCATTTCCCTCTTTGCAAGCTTTCTACTATTCCGCAACCCCTATAAAGAAGTATAGATATGAGTACCACAACCAATAACCAATACCCATGCAGACTCATAAGAAACTGTAGAGAAACTCTCTATCATGAACATACCTGAAGTAGATGCCTCACTTGGCTTCTTCTTCACTTTTTTAGAATAAGAGCTTTGTAATGATCACAATTTTTACCTTTGGGTTTTTCATTTTCAATGATCACATTTTTTACCTTCATGTTGATAGGTTTTAAACCCTTACCTTTTATGCAAGTCTTACTTGCCAAGGTACCTGTTCCTCTAGTCTTTGGACCTTCTTCAAAAATTCCAAGTTTCTTAATAAACTCGGATGTCTCACTGGTCTTTCTTGTCATAAGATAATCTTTCACGAAGGGTGAATATTTATCAGATAGATTCTCAATCATAGCCTGTATGTCATACTCAGAATTTCTATCAATTCCTATCTGAGTAATTCTCTTTGAATACTCAAAGTATTCAATGCAACTCTTAGAGGCCAAGATCCCATCATTTCTCCTAGAGTTATAGAAGAATTTTAATATTTCATTCCATTCAATCTTCATGCCCTCATGAATTCCTCTGAGATGGATCAACATTGACTTTAGGTCCATACCATCATGTTGTTTCTTAAACTTCAAGGTCATGGTTTTGAGCATCACAAGTGATATGAGAAAAGCATCCTTCTTATGCTTAAGATATGCCACTTTCTCTTAGATAAAAGCCTTAGCATCAGGATTGAGTGGTTAAGGATTATCCAAAACATAATTCATGTTGCTCTTCTCAAGCTCCTTTTTAAGATCCTTGAAATAGCCGTCAAAATTGATCCCTATCAACTTATTGTCAAGTATCGGAAGAAGATTTATGTTTAGATTCATGTTCAACCTAGATATAAGATAGAAATCATTTAGACATTAGTATATGTACATGCATTTAATATTAAGTCTTTAATTAAACACATAATTCCTTCTACTTTCTCAACTTTAAAATAGCCCCTTCAATTTAAATTTGGGAAATTTGGTCCAACCAATTTTCCTTAGTAGGTAGCATCTATAGCTACTCATCATGACCCCCTCTATAGCTGGTTATAACAAGACAACCATGGTTGGAACCCATCTATTTGCATCCCATGCAATTGCTAATCCATTTGAGTTCTCTTTCTTGAGACGTGCATACCCGATTGTATGACTCCTCAAATGTGTCTCCAATTTGGCATTAGCTCCACTAACATGGACAAGTAACCCATTTTGGTTAAGGCATTAACCCATCTAGTCTCATAACCAAACACATGTTAAGAGAAAACATGATGTACATGTCCTTACATCTGTTAATAAGGTTTGTATCATGACTTATGATAGGAAGATAATCTACCACCTTAATATTGTTGTAGGGATTTCATTGGTGCTGCTAGTATCGCCCTAGTCTAGGTTTTATATGAAGGATATTATTATGATAATAATAATTTTGGTTTATTTGGAATTATTAATTTAAGGGAACATGCTCAAGACTGGTGCATCATAATCATTCCCTTATGCAAAGACTCCACATAGCATGCAAAACAAACGAGGTCCATGTTTAAGTTCTTGCACTTATGTCTATAAGCTTTAATTTAACAACTTAAACCACGTTTGTAAAACCATATACGAAATCCAATTCCCATACCAGAACTCAACTAAGTCATAAAAGTCCCTTGGGTACATTTGAATCTAATACTGAGGAGATTTCTAGGTAGGTGTGAGCGGATGACTTGGCATGATGGGCCGAGAGCGTGCTAGGAATGAGAGGCGCGAACCTCCGGGGTGTTTAAGTTGAAAATAATATGTACCGGGTCAAGGACCTGGAAGGTTTGGATGAGAAAGCGAAAATGTTTTTTAGATCGGTCAAACCTGAATCCACCATCTCTTAGTGTAGAGTCACCACCTAGATTAGCTCTTCTAGGAATTAGGGTCCTGTGAGGCTTAACATCCGGGGGATGGCCCACTAAGACATAGAGATTTGGGTTCGGGATAAGTTTCTTATTTCCTATTGGATCACATTTTATTACATCTATAGAAAACATTGATGATTGAAAATTCTTATTTTTAATAAAAAGATTCATTTTTATTAACACATATGTGGTCATTTTTTTTTCAGTGAAAATGACCACATGGCAAAGTGTGTGGCTCATTATCTGAGAATAATTTTTATTCCCTTCATGGGGGTACTCTAACATGTATTTTCATAAATAAAAAAGAAGAAGTATAAATATTACAACAATATTTACAAAGTAATAAAATAAAATAATCCCTAGGTCCACATTTTAAAAAAGAAATTAAGAAAAAATCAAGAAGCACGAAATAAGCAGCTCTAGGAACTCAAAGGCTTACCCTTTTGGTGTGAATCCACTTCGGTGTATCTGTATGATCCCCGGGAGCGTTCCTCGTTCATTTTTTAGTTGTATTTGTGTGGAAAATAAATGTTTATTTACCCAAAAGATAATCAGACTCGGCTTCTAAATTTGTTTTAGACCCGAGAATCTCAAAGGATTTCAGAAGAAGAAATAGATGGAATAAAGTTTTGAATCCAAACATGTTTTGGATCTGAATTATTTGAAAGAAAATATTTTCTTGTTGTGTTTCTCTAGAAAATAGAAATTTTCTCTGAAAATTTCGAGCCCCCTTCAATCCAAAAAAGTCTCGGTATTTATAGGGGAGAGCCGGGCTCGCTAGAATCCAGGAAGCCTCATTGAAAATTTTAGCGACCCTCGCTGGAATTTCAAGCGAGCAATCCTCACTGGAATTTCTAGCGAGCTTGCTGCAAATCCCAACGAGTCTAGCGAGGGGCTTGCTGGAATCTAGCTAGCCAATGGACTAGGCTAGCCTGTTCGGCTAGCCTAGTTTGGTTAGGTTTTTTCCTCATTTTTTATATTTTTAAATTTATTTATAAATTTTACCAAAGTTTTTATTTTTCAAAATAATTAAAGTCCTTAACACAACTCGACGACGAGGAACATTCCCATTCGGAGATCTTCAAATAATCGAAAATTGTGTGATTCAAGGATAAAAATCCCAAAAAGCCATCATCATTGAACTCGCGAGCTAGTATAAAATCTCATGCTTACAGTTACCCCTCGTGTAATAATTGCTGGTTGTATAACTAGTATGATCACACCAAATGGAGCGGAGGGATTGAGAATATACTTGAGTGGTGTGGTTAGTGCTTTCTTTGCCCCTGGTGGGCACCGTGTCCTCACGGGATGGCCCGTTTCTTTCTTCATAATCCCTTGGTGCTTGATGCCACTTGCGAGTGGGTTGACTATTTCTTTCTACGATGTTTTTGTAGTATTTGGCAACGGTTTCCTTCTTCGGCTGCTATTATCATGTGACCCTTGAAGATAAGTGACTGAATCCTTTTCAAAGGCAACCCCATGCAGAGGGATATTTAATTATTTCTTTCTTCGTTCGATGGATGAGATTGTTTCTTTCTTTAGTCATTGAGATATCCATTTCCTTCTACGGTTGTATTTTGATTTTCCTTTGTAGGATGTTGACTTGTTTCCTGTGGTAAATCAAAGGAAAGTAAAATATTTATACATTTTATGATGATTGTTTTAATTATTTGATTGAGTTTATGCGAAGCTAAAATTTTTGCCCCTTCAATCAAAAATTAAAACATGATGAATAAATGAGTTTTAATGAAAATTCGGGTATGTCCCGAAAATTGCTCTGTTATCGTCTTTCTTGATGTTTGTAGGTACCTCAAGTGGAGGTGGAGTTTACTAGGATAGTGTTGCCTTGGTTTGGTACCGTCTTTACCTGTAAATGATGTGATACGAATGTAATGTATGCATGATTTTATGCATGAACAATATTTATCATATGATGTTGTTCGTCTGTTGTAGGTGTTATGGGATTCATTCATTGAAGAGCCTTCTATTGTGATGGCACATGATTTCCCCTAGGGTTTATCTCATTAGGGATTCCATGGATGACTTCCTCAGAGTGACAACCATGGGTTCGTTGAATCATATTCGAGTTCAGAGCTTGGATTTGGTCTGAGGATGATTTAGATGAGTCGTTGACCACGCATTGTGTTGACGATGATTGCTTGGAAGCCATTTGCCTAATGTGCTGGAGGTCTAAGATGTCTCGTACCATTCCAAAGATGAGATGATGGTCTTGGTATTTCTTTGGTTCTAATTTCTACATAGATCACCCTTCCGGGTTTTCAATCTATCAAACCTTGTCTTAATTTTTGCCTGGACCGCCCTTTCAGGTTTTCAATCTAGTAGACTCTTTTTTCTTTCCTTTATTTTTACTTATTATTATTTTTTCTTTTGGATGTTTACTTGCGATATTCTACCATTGGCATGCAAGCAATCAAAGTAAGCATATGCATAAAGATTCAGCAAAAATGACAATTCATTGATGAACTTAACAGGCATAAATGTTTTAAATGATTTAACTCCTACCATTGATTAGCCCTCTCAGGTTTTCTGACCAATGTGGTTCTCTCGATGTCCTAAGTTTTTCCTGAGCCACCCTTTTTGAGTTTTTAACTCAATGGACTATTCTTTTTCTATTTTGAAAAGTGGCCTTAATTTTTGCTCATCTAACTGAGTGTTAATTGACAGGCTAATTACAAATTTACTTTTTTTTTATTGGTATTTCTTTTTAGTGATTAATTTCTTTCATCTATGCATGATAGCTATTGTGCAAGACTTGATTTATTTGGTAGATCGGTCACCGTCCATGCCCATGACTTCAGTTGTCTTGTTTAACATTTCTGATCAATTAGTTCTCATGTTGCTTTGCAAGCTTGAGGTTTCTGTGATGATGAGTCTTTGTGTTTGATCATCAATGTTCCCTTATATGAATTTAATTGTACTCCAATGATAGGAGACTTTGTCAGGATCAGAGGCCTCGGACCAATTAGGCAGATCATTTGTAGCCTGATTCCATCGAGAATGAACAGTTTACATTCAATGATGTTCCCTCCATAATGTAATGATCAGCCCATAAGTGCTGGTGAGTCGTGTGATGGAATCGTTGATATGCTCAACGGCCTGACCCCTTCTTTGAGTTGCAGGTTGTTTGATCTCAATTCGCTTTGTTGACACTTTGGTCTTATTCTAGGTTTGATCCTTTTGATCTTTTGCTTAATTAACTTAATAATCAATGGACATTTCGTGATTGGAGATCTTTCTGTTGATTTTTCATCTTTATAGGGTGAGGCAAATGCTATCATGTGTTATCTAAGTAACTGTGTTTATCTCTCACTTTCTCTCAAGAATCAAATCATTTGAAATTATAGTAAATTTGGGGAATCCATTTATACCCAAATTAATTTCATGACATGATGTGTCACATGTGCTAAAAACATTATATATATGCTTATGAGAATGCGTGATGTCATCAATAGAAGATCAAGCAAATAAACAAAGCTCAATTTATTCAAAAATTCAAAGGCCTTATGGGCAAAGTAGCTAAATACTAATTTATTACATCATCAAGCATGGGTTATTCTAGCATCCCTCAGATGTATCAATCGATTCAAAGTGCTCCATCCTGTCTGCCTTCTCAAACACTTCTTGATAACTTGAAAAGATGTCTAACCCAAACTTGTTTCTGTATGATGGCAGTGCACCATCCAAAAGCTTGGTTATCATCTTCAATAGACTTAAGCGAGCCTGAAGCCTGACTTGTGTGGCCATCCAACACACATAGTAGGATTTGAAGCTCTCACCCTGCTCTTACCTTATAGCCTCTAGATGTTGCATCGTGGTTTCCATCTGAGTGTTGAAATTGTAATGCCCTATCATAGCTTGAGCAAGGCTATTCCAATAAGTAGCTATGTCCAGCGAAAGGTGGCTGTACCATTCGTTGATTGGGTAGCATAAGGTGATGACAAAGAGCTTAGCCATCATCCGTTCACTAACCGTTAATGCTCTCATCACCTTCTGATAATGCGCTAAGTGAGCTCGCGGGTCGCCAGATCCCTCATACTTTTCAAACTGCGGTATTGCAAAGTTTGGGGCAAGCTATCTTCATCCTTGATTATTGGTTGCACCGAGTATGGATTCATGAGATGGCCGCCATGAGTGGCCAAAAAATGTTGCCATAATTCCACCATTCCTAGTTATTGGAGGATGGAGTCCCTTGCGCTTGGATAAGAGCTATATTTCCCATGGGGAAAAGTTGCGAAAGTGGACAGCTGAGGTCCTTGGAACTCTAAGGCCATTGATGTACTCCAACTAGGAATAGGCTGTTGGGTCATTCTTTGGTAGAAAAGCCCTAGTGCGAACTTTGTTTGGCCAATTATACCGAAAAGAACTGATTCTCAAAAGGATTTGCAAAATTATACCCTGGCTGACCAATCAGAGCCTTATTCTGATTTAGCTAACTTTGTCCTGCCCCGAACTAGTACAAGGAAGTAGGAGTCAGGTGCACTGTATGAGAAGTAGAAGGTCCACTTCCTCTAGGCTGACTAGTCGGACAGCCAAACCTAATGGTGACCTCCGAGTTGGATAACACATTGTGAACCCTCTCAACATACTGACTAATAAGTGATACTAGTTGGTCACTGTTTGTGAAGGCATTTAGGGCAACTGCAATCTCGACGCTCATCGACGATTGATGTGTCTACTGAGGATTTTATCCATAAGAAAGGGGTGATCCTCCCCCGCAACTTCATCTTGTGGATCGGCCATGCGACCATGCTATCAAGATTGAAAGATGCATGTTGAATTGAATTTGAATTGTAACCCAAGTCTTCACTTGAGTCAGTGTACGGAACCCCCTCCAGATTGGCCATGATCGGAGAAATGAGGACCAGGCGATGAGCAGGCCTTTTCCAAGTTAAGATACACAAGTAGAAGATTAGATCATGCATGTAAGATATGTGATGCGATCCATGATGTGAAAAATGCGTTAGATGTTAATGTTATGGCTGCATTCACAAGGGGTTAACATGCCATGAAGCGAAATAAACAATGTGTTTGTCAATCCATTTGAAATAAATAGGTTAGTCATTAGATAAAATGAAAGAAGGTGAAAATGAAAATCTAGCCCTTGGGGTTGGATTTGAGATCTGTACTATGTTTGTGTGACATTGTAGCATGAGTCGTGTGGTAATAATAGTTTGAGATTTCGTACTATGAGGAGGTTAAAATTATTACGGGTACGCAATGCAACATACCCTGATGAAATCATATAAACTTTAAATAAGATGAAAAGAACTACTGTATGAATGATTTGGTTATTTTGCCCAATTAGTGTGGAGTTTTGGATGCTGGTGTGGTCATCACTTTTTGAGGGTATACGGTGTATACAAGGTGAATGGTTCAAGTACTAAGCATATACCCTTGAAGATTTGGTAAGGTAAGGTTTTCGAAATAACTTCATCCTGTGTGGGCTTAGGTTCAGATGCTAGCAAGGACATCACATGATGTGGGAAACATGGTTTGGGTAGGTATTTGGCCCATTTGGGCTATGTGGTATGTGTGACTGCCCCGTGTGAGCTATGAGTTGAATGTCGAGTGGACATCACGTAGGTAATTTGTGGGATATGTTATTGCCTCGTATGGGCTAAGTGTCGGATGTCAAGTGGACATCACACAATAAATTGGGTATAAAGGTATGTTCACCTTGTACGGGTTAATGGTTGGACGTCGAGTGGACATCTCACAAAAATGAGGGTATATTCACCCCGTACTAGCTAAGAGTTGGATGTCAAGTGGACATCTTCCTGAAAAAGGGGTTAATGATGTTCTATGACTCTAAGTGGTTCATGTTGTTCTAAGGTGACACGATCTCGAGTGTTATCTAATCCTAAGTGTATGATGATGAGAAGATGTTAAGTTACATCATTTTAACATTATGAGTTTTTTCGTTCAAGTATCTACTCTAAGATTTGTGGTTACCATGACATTTTTACAGTGATAAATTGAATATAGTAAACATGTAGCACATAGCATGCAATGTCCAATCATCCGACTATACAATTCCTACGCGTAGGGTTTTTGGCTAATCTCTATCCTAAGTTTGGTTCATCTTAGTACCACAGGGATACTAAGGAGCGCACCTGCAAGAAAAATATATTGCATGATCGTTTGTTGGGTAACATCCTAGGGGAAATGCCTATGGCTTATTTATATGAGGTTTGCTTTTGGGTTGCTGATGTAGAAGGTTTTTGTTGCACTAAAACACACTCCAAGCCTCTCCCCAAATGGGTTCTAATGAGGGAGGTATATGCAGTATGGCAATAAGTGCTCCACCCGCTCAAGTACTATCTTTTCTTAGGGAGGTAGATTAATACAAGAGAGAGCTTCACGATAATAAGGCACCTTAGACTTAAGAGCTAATCCCCTCTATTGCAATGTGAAATTATGAATATGTAATAATTAAGAAATTACAAAATTATGTGATCAACAATTTTAGGCACTTATCCAAAATCTAAAACCTTTGAAAAAAGTTAAGAAATATACACAACGGAGTCACCGCTGTGAGCGGACGACATGGAGCGATGGGCCGAGACGCGTGGAGAATGAGAGGCGCGGTCCACCAGGGTGTTTAACTTGAAAATAATATGTACCGGGTCGAGGACTCGGAAGGTTTGGATGAGAAAGCGAAAATGTTTTTTTGATCGGTCAATCCCGAATCCACCATCTCTTAGTGTAGATTCACCACTTGGATTAGCTCTTCTAGGAATTAGAGTACTGTGAGGCTTAACGTCCAGGGGACGACCCACTAAGACACATAGATTCGGGTTTGAGATAAGTTGCTTATTTCTTATTAGATCACATTATATTACATCTATAGAAAACCTTATTTCTTAATTATGCATATTCACACTTATGTCATTTTTTTGAGTTATAATGTATGATTTAAAGCGCATGCGGAAAGTAGTGAAATCATACATAAAGTAGTAAATAAATGCGGAAAAATAAATTAATAAATTACAAAACTCATGGGATGCAACCGCCCGCCTAATCTATTAATTACAATTCCCAAAAAAGATTGAAATTGCAATACCCGAAGGAAAATAAATCCTAGGCATACATCTAACCTGTATCCACAACGGTTAGCATAGGATATATCACAACATTAACACGTTTGATCGATTTAATTTCAACGAGGCCCGTGTAGCCTTATTAAAAACATCGATGATTGAAAATTCTTGTTTTCAATAAAAAGATTCATTTTTATTAACACATATGTTGGTCATTTTTTATTAGTGAAAATGATCGCATGGTAAAGTGTGAGGCCTGTTATCCGGAAATAATTTTTATTCCCTTCGTGGGGGTACTCTAACATGTATATACGTAAATAGAAAAGAAGAAGGATAAATATTACAACAATATTTACAAACTAATAAAATAAAGTAATCCCTAGGTCTAGATTTTAAAAAAGAAATTAAGAAAAAAAATCAAGAAGCACGAAATAAGCAGCTCTAGGAACTCAAAGGCTTACCCTTTCGGTGTGAATCCACTTCGCCGTATCCGTATGATCCCCGGGAGCGTTCCTCATTCGTTTTTTAGTTGCGTTTGTGTGGAAAATAAATGTTTAGTTATCCAAAAGATAATCAAACTCGGGTTCTACATTTGTTTTAGACCTGAGAATATCTGAGGATTTTAGAAGTAGAAATAGATGGAAGTTGATTTGATAATCATAAAGTTTCGGAATCCAAACGTGTTTTTGGATCCGATATATTTGAAAGAAAATATTTTATTGTAGTTGTTTCTCGTGAAAATAGAATTTTTCTCTGAAAGTCCCGGTATTTATAAGGGGGAGCCAGGCTCGCTGGAATTTTCCAACGAGGCTCGATGGAAAATTCCAACGACTCGCTGGGATTTCCAGTGACGCATTGGGCTAGCCTGTTCGGTGAGCCCAGTTTAGTCAGGCTTTTTCTTGATTTTTTATATTCATATTTTTATATTTTTAAATTTATTTATAAATTTTACCAAAGTTTTATTTTTTCAAATAATTAAAGTCCTTAACACAACTCGGCGACGAGGAACATTCCCATTCAGAGATCTTTAGATAATTGAAAATTGTGTGATTTGAGGATAAAAATCCCGGAAAGCCGTCATCATTGAATGCACAAGCTGGTACAAAATCCTATGCTCATAGTAGGAGAGGCCCCCTTAAAGTGAATGAGCAGCCAAGTCCAATCCTTGCCAAAATAACCACGAACACTTCGATTTGTTGTACCATGGACAACTATAATTTAAAGATTTTGTTATTTATTTTATTGAATTACGGGACGACCTTCAAATTAAACATTTACACGTGTGGTAAAACATTGTTAATTTATATGATAATCACCTAGACTAAGTTTGAGCAAAACCTTAATCTAATTATCACATCATTTTCTTTAACATGAATTGAAATTTAAGTCATGCATAGCATACTTCAATCAATTCATAGAAAATATCATTTTAACATATTATAATCAATCATGCATAGCGTAGGCTCTGATATCATCGCTGGTTAATCAAGATAGTAATTGAACATGCAAACTTGCAAGGAGGAATTTAAGAACTTATAATTAACCTAAAAGATCTCCTAAGCATGTCAACATTGATATAATCTATGTTGAAACATTCCATAGATGCTATTAGGTTTATAAAACTTATTAAAAGAAACCTAGCATCTAAGTTAAGAGCATTACTAGTTGATGTGTGCCTTTCCCTTGGTAGAACACCGTTAGCACTAGCTTTCAATCTAGGATAACCTCTATGATAGATCTACACGGATCATCATCGACCAAAACCTCTGTTGAGAAAGAACCTGTTAGTAGACAGGAGCTACTAAACAGGTCGAAGACCAACAAGAAAAATTTAACTGAGATGGCTCACTTCAAAATAGAAAGAGCCTTCTAAAGAATTCTTGTGACATCGGAGAGCTCATGGATGATCTCGCAAAAAGCTCGTGAAAAAAGATGTCAAACTCAGAGAGGAAGGCTGAGATGAAGTACCGAATATAGGGGAGGGGGTAGCCATATATAGGGAGAAGGGGAGCTGAAAGCTCCCCCTTTTTCCAATATGGGATAGGGAAAACCCAAGTGATCCAATATGCCGCACTAGGTAAGCCGGCCACTGGAAGAAGGATTGCAAGGTTCAGATCTGAACAAGTGAAGAAGAAGCCAAGTGAGGCATTTACTTCAATTATGTTCATGATAGAGAGTTTCTCTACAGTTCCCTATGAGTCTACATGGGTATTTGATACTAGTTGTGGTACTCATATATGTAATTTTGTGCAAGGGTTGCAGAATATTAGGAGGCTAGCAAAGAGGGAAATGGACCTAAGAGTTGGAAATGGAACATGGGTTGCTACAACAGCCGTAGGGATATATAGCCTTCATTTGCCTATTGGCCTAGTTTTAGTTTTGAACAAGTGATATTATATTCCTACTGTCACTAAGAATATTATTTCTGTTGCACATTTTAGCAATAGAGGAATTTGAGATTTTATTTTCTAATAATAATTGTCAAATTCGGCGCGATTATGTTCTTTATGCTTTTGGAATATCTGCTGATGGAATTTATATTCTAGATTCTAAAACTAAAATTCTAAATATGAACATTGTTAAGTAATTGAGATTAGATAATTAGAAATTCTCATACTTATCGCATTGTCGTCTAGGCTATTGAAATGAGACTCGCTTAACTAAGTTACACAAATGTGATAACTTAAGCCCAATAGAATGGGAATCCTATGGGGTGTGTAAACCTTGTTTAAAGGGAAAGATGACTAAGAAACCTTTCAAAGGAAAGGGTCAGCATGCCAATAGTACCTTGGAAATAATACATTTTAATGTATGTGGTCCAATGAGTGTTAAGACACAAAAGTGTTTTGTCTTCTTCATAACCTTTATCGATGATTACTCGCAATATGGTTGTCTCTACCTTATAAGGGTCAATTCTCAAAGATTTGAGAAATTCAAAGAGTTCAGAGCCGAAGTAGAGAAACAACTTGGGAAAAGTATGAAGACCCTTCGAATTGATTGAGGCGGTGAATACTTAAGCCAAGAGTTTTAGGATAATCTAAGGGATAATGGTATTTTATTCCAATGGACACCTCCTTACACACCCCAACACAATGGAGTGTCAGAAAGGAGAAATCAAACACTACTCGATATGGTTCGGTCTATGATGAGCCAAGCAGAACTCAGCAGATCCTTTTGGGGTTATGCACTTGAGAGCACAATTTGTATTCTATATAGAGTGCCCTCAAAATCAGTTGATCAAACATCATATGAATTGTGGTATTGTAAGAAACCAGCTTTTTCTCACCTAAGAGTTTGGGGATGTCATGCTTATATAAAGAGGATAAGTTTAGATAAGCTGGGTGCAAAGTCTGATAGATTTTTGTTTGTAAGTTACCCTAAGGAGACTATATGTTATACCTTTTATTGTCCCAAGGAACAAAAAGTCCTTATTTCTAGAATTGCTCAATTCCTCGAGAAGGAGCATATACTTATGAAAGCTAGTGGGAGCAATCTTGGTTAGGCACTCAAGAAGATCAAACAGATAATCAACTAATTGTTCCTACACCTATTATACAAGAAAGTGTAAGCATAGAATAGTTTATTATAACATAGTCATTGCGTAGGTTAGGTTGAGCTCAAATCGCTCATGAGTAATATAGGTTTCTCATCATCGATGATAAACATCTCTTCCTTATAGAAGATGATGAGCCTAAGACTTACAAGGAGGAAATAGAATGCTTAGAGTCTGATAAATGGTTTGTATCCATGAGGTTAGAGATGGACTCCATGTACGAACATCATGTTTGGAACTTGATAGATGCTTTAAGTGGGATTAAACCCATAAGATGTAAGTGGGTTTTCAAAAAGAAAACGAACATGGACGGTAATGTAATTACCTATAAAGCAAGGCTAGTTGCAAAAAGTTATAGTAAAAGAGAAGGCATTGACTATGATGAAATCTTTATACCGGTGGCCATGCTAAAGTTTATCAGGATACTCCTTGCCATCACTGCTCACTACGATTATGAGATTTGGCAGATGGATGTGAACGTGGAATTCCTTAACGGGGTTTTTGCTTGAGCAAAGGAACCAGGGTCTTGTTAAAGAAACAGACATGTACTCAAAAAATACCATCTCATTTAGAAGATAGTAGCTAGAAAGGATATAAGCTTAAAACATACCAACGGATAAGAATCTAGTAAATAGGCTAATAAAGACATTGAATCAGGTTAAACATGACCAACATGTTAACAAGTATAGCATGAAGCATATGGGTAATTGGCTCTAGAGCAAGTGGGATATTGTTATACATGATATATTCTCTGGAGGGAATTAGGATGGTATATCTTTATTAGTTATAACGTACAAATAGTTTCAAATTATTATTAATAATAAAGGCATCATTGCATGAATAAGACAAAGTCTGTAACTACTTTATAATGTAAAAGTGCAAGGACATAGTGAGAGCTATGTAGTGTGAGAAATGTACATACGTTTTACTATGAATAGTTTAAAAATCCCTAGTCATAGTTTCATTGAGATAAGAAATCAATGAAGCAAACAAACTAGTATGTGTACACTTACTCCTTGGATTAGATCTAAGTAGGTGAACTCATGAGATGAAGGTGGTACCTTGAGTTAACACATGAATGTATTCAGGTAATACATTGGAGATCGCTATAAGATAGACACTCGGAAATAACTATATCCATGTGTTGGTGTCATGTAGGAGTTGCTATACTTTGGGTCACACTTATTCATACCTTGGCGATCAGGATGATATGGGTGATTACGGGTACAGTGATTATCACATGTTGGTAAGCTAAGTAGTCAAGATGGGATCCATCACTCCTGATATAGTGATATAGTGGTAGATGTACCTTAAGGCCTCTTGTTGAAGAGATACACTCATAAACCTCTGATCAAAGTATACGATTGATAGAATGGGTTTCTAGTCAATCTTGATACATTATGGCGAGTGGTGTTCATCGCGAACAAGTCTAATTCTTGGATAGCTACGGCTATTACATGAGCTGACCCTTAATGCAAGCTCAATAAACTAGATGATACTTAACCTGATAGAAGGAGTGTATTGTATTGGTTATATTGCAAAATTGGATCAAGCCACAAGCACATGATATTCCGAGTAATGGGAGATCATATGCCTTTGCTAGAAAGCCGATTTGATCATCTAGAGTTATCGGTTTCTATACCGGTCTGGAACACTGAGCCTAAAGGTTCCCAGATGGGAATCCAAGTTTATGTTAACCTCTAGCAGCTCTATACTTTGTGATCCTATGAGGTCACATACTTTGTGTTTTTACCAGAATAAGTAAAGAACTTATAGACTATATCTATACCAAGAATATTAAGGATGTCAAAATCGTTGGATAAATTATTAATTGGTTGGATCAGATTAATAATCAAAAGGATTAAGGGAGAATTTTGGGAAAAACTACAGTAAGTGTAGCAAGGGATTTTTCTCGTTACCAATGGGCCCCGCAAACATGGGTTGTTTGTGGTTGGGTCCTGCGTGACTGCCCTGCGAGCAAAATTTTCTCGCGAGCCACTAGCGTGCACTGGCACTAGGCCAGTGCACACTAGTGTTGCCTTGGCAATGCTTGTGCGGGCTTGCTAGCGAACCATATGTTGGGCTTGCGAGATAGCCTGCAAGCTCTCTTACAGGGGCAAGGTAAGCCCATTGCAAGCCCCCGAATAGCCCACATATGTAGGCTGTGCATGCGGGTCGACCCTCGCATAACGG
This sequence comes from Euphorbia schlechtendalii, assembly GCA_949673415.1. NCBI lineage: Eukaryota > Viridiplantae > Streptophyta > Magnoliopsida > Malpighiales > Euphorbiaceae > Euphorbia > Euphorbia schlechtendalii. The sequence continues at coordinate 39,737 of CATIWQ010177929.1, read as the reverse complement.
GAGCTATGGGATGGGATTGGAAAATGAGGGGAGCTTTTTTACTCCCCTCCCATTATAAATAGTGGTCCCCCTTCTCCGTTTTTGAAACACTTTAGCTCAGCCTTCCTTCCGAGTTTGACATCTTTTTTCGCGAGATTTTGCGAGACCCTCCACGAGTTTATCCAACGTCTCAAGAATTCTTTTGAAGGCTTATTCAATTTTAAAGAGAGCCTTCTTAGTAACATTTTCGGTTTGGTCTTTGAGCAGTCTAGCAGTTGCTGTCTACCAACGGGTTCTTCCTTAATGAGAGGTTTTGGTTGGTAAATATCTATGTAGATCAATCGTAGAGGCTTTCCTAGATTGGAAGCTAATGCTAACGGAGTTTTGTCAAATTGCTCTAAGGGAACGCAGCACCAATGGAAGGCACACATCAACTGGTAATTCTCTTTACTTAGATGATAGGTTTCTTTTAAAAAAATTTATAAACCTATATGCATCTGTGGAACGTTTCAAGTTAGATTATATCAATCATGGCATGCTTAGGAGGTCCTTTAGGGTTAATTTTAAGTTTTGAAATTTCACCTTCCAAGTTTGCATGTTCAATTATTATCTTGATTAACCAATATTATTAGTAGAGGCTATCTTATGCTATGCATGATTGATGATAATATGTTGAAATTGATATTTTTTGAATTGATTAAAGTATACTATGCATGACTTAGGTTTCAATTCCTGCTATAGAAAATGATGTGATAACTAGATTAAGGTTTTTCTCAAACTTAGTCTAGGTGATTATCATAAAAATTAGTAATGTTTTACCACACGTGTAAATGCTCTAATTTGAGGGTCATCCCGTAATTCACTAAATTAAAGAACAAAATCTTTAAATTATATTTGTCCGTGGTACAACAGATCAAAGTGTTTGTGGTTATTTTGGCAAGGATTGGACTTGGCTGCTCATTCACTTTCAGGGGGCCTCTCCTACCTAGAAATCTACATCACTATTAGGTTAAAGTGTACCCAAGGGACTATTATGACTTAGTTGATTTCTAGTCTAGGAATTGGATTCCTCATATGGTTTTATAAACATGGTTTAAGTTGTTAAATTAAAAACTATACACATAGGTGCAAAAATTTAAATATGGATCTTTATTGTTTTGCATGCTATGTGGAGTCTTGACATAATGGAATGATTATAATGTACTAGTCTTGAGCATGTTCCCTTAGATTAATAATCCCAAATTACCCAAAACTATTATTATCATAATCATATCCATCGTATAATTAAGGCGGTGAATACTTAAGCCAACTTTGAAAAAGTATCAAGACCCTTCGATATAATTGAGGCGGTGAATACTTAAGGTAAGAGTTTTAGGATTATCTAAGGGATAATGGTATTTTATCCCAATGGACACCTCCTTATACACCCTAACACAATGGAGTGTAAGAAAGGAGAAATCTAACCCTACTCGATATGGTTCGATCCATGATGAGCCAAGCAGAACTCAACAAAACCTTTTGGGGTTAGGCACTTGAGAGCCCAGTTTATATTCTAAATAGAGTGCCCTCGAAATCAATTGATCTAACACCATACAAATTATGTTATGGTAAGAAACCAGCTCTTTCTCACCTCAAAGTTTGAGGATGTCATGCTTATGTATAAGGACAAGTTCAGATAAGCTAGGTGCTAAATTTGACAAGTGTCTGTTTGTAGGTTACCTTAAGGAGACTATGGGTTATACCTTTTATGATTCCAAGGAATAAAAACTACTTGTTTATAGAAATGCTCAGTTCCTCGAGAAGGAGTATATACTTGCAAAAGCTAGTGGGAGAAATCTTGAAATAGGCACTCAAGAAGATCAAACAAACAACCAACTAATTGTTCCTACACTTGTTACACAAGAAAGTGTAAGCATGGAACAACCTATTATAACACCGACATTGTGTAGGTCAGGTTGGGCTCCAATCACTCCCGAGAGATGTTTTTCTCATCATTAATGATAAACATATCTTCCTTATGGAAGATGATGAGCCCAAGACTTCCAAGGAGGTAATGGAAGGCTTAGATTGTGATAAATGGTTAACAACCATGAAGTCAGAGATGGACTCCATGTACAAAAGCCAAGTTTGGAGCTTGGTTTATGCTCCAAGTGGGATTAAGCCCATAATATACAAATGGGCTTTCAAGAAGAAAATTGACATGGGTTGTTACCTATAAAGCAATGCTAGTTGCAAAAGGTTAAACTCGAAAGGAAGGCATTAACTATGATGAAACATTCTCACCAATAGCCATGTTGAAGTCTATCAAAATACTCCTTACCATCACTACTCATAACGATTATTAGATTTGGCAGATGGATGTGAAAATTGCGTTCATTAACGAGAACTTGGATAGGTATGTGTATATGGTACAACCCAAAGGTTTCACATCCCAGGGTGGCTCGATGGTATGCAAGTTATAGAGGTCCATTTATGGACTTAAGCAAGCATAAAGGAGTTGGAATATTAGGTTTGATGAGACAATTCAAGAAATTAGTTTTGTGTCAAATGCTAATGAGCCCTGTTTATATAAGAAGGCTAGTGGGAGTATGATTATTTTCCTTGTATTATATGTCGATGACATATTATTGATAGGAAATGGTGTTCCTTTTCTTCAGAGGTAAAGTCATGGTTGTCAAAGAAGTTCTCCATGAAAGACCATGGAGAAGTAGCTTTTTTACAAGGTACAATGATCTACCGTGATAGATCTATAAGGCTGCTAGGTTTTTCTCAATGAATATATATAGACAAGGTTTTGGCTAGATTTAACCTTGACCAGACAAGAAAGGGGTATCTCCTAATGTCTCACGGGATTAACCTTTCTAAATCTGAGTGTCTAAGAACATAAGAGGAGAGATTGCACATTAATTGAATACCCTATGCTTCAGTGATAGGATCCATCATGTATGCTATGGTATGCACTCAGCTTGACATCTCACATGCGTTGAGCGTCATAAGCAGATTTAAATCTGATCCAGGTGAGAAGCACTAGATAGCCATTAAAACTATAATTAAGTACTTACGTAGGACTACATATTTGTTTTTGGTATATAGAGAAGGTGATCTCTCATGAAGGGATACACTGATGCAAGTTTTCTGTTTGACAGGGACGTTTACAAGTCCTAGTCAGGATATGTGTTTATGTTAAATGGAGGGGTAGTTGTTTGGAAAAGTTTCAAATAGGATACGACTACCGATTCAACCACTTAATCTGAGTATATGGCTGCTTCAAAAGAAGCTAAGCAAGCTATCTTCCTTAAGGGATTTATTGGTTATCTCAGTGTGGTGTCCATCATTGTAAATCCAATAGTAGTCTATTGAGATAACAATGGGGTTATTTATCAGGTAAAGGAACCACGGTCTCATCAGAGAAACGGACAAGTACTTAGAAAATACCATCTCATTCAGGAGATAGTAGCTAGAAAGGATATAAGCTTAGAATATATCCCCATGGATTAGAATCTAGCAGATGGGCTAATAAAGCTAGGGACTCAGGTTAAGGATGACCAACATGTTAATGAGTATGGCTTGAAGCATAAGGGCAATTGGCTCTTGTGCAAGTGGGAGATTGTTAGACATGATGTATGCCTTAGAGGCAATTAGGGTGATATATCTTAATTAGTTATAATGTACAAACAATTTCAAATTATTAACAATAATAAAGGCAGGTATGTTATTTATTAGTGTTTGTTTAAATCATGTATCTCGATGCTATCATATTTATATGTTATTATATATGTGCATTGATAAGACAAAGTCCATGAATAATTCAAAGCATGAAAGTGCAAGGACATAGTGGGAGCTATGTGGTGTGAGAACTGCACACACTTGTTACAATAAATAGTCTAAATATCCCTATTCATAGTTATTAGACATGATGTATACCCTAGAGGCAATTAGGGTGATATGTCTTAATTAGTTATAATGTACAAACAGTTTCAGATTATTATTAATAATAATTAAGGCATCTTTGTTGCTTATCAGTGTTCTCAATTCATTTATGTATCTCGCTGGTACCATATATGTATAGTATTATATATATGCACATTGATAAGAAAAAGTCCATGACTACTTCATAGCATAAAAGTGCGAGGATAAAGTGGGAGTTATGTAGTGAGAGAACTGCACATATGTGTTACTATGAACAGTCTAAATATCCCTAGTCATAGTTTCATTAAGAATGGGCATTAATGCAATGTACAGATTAGCATGTATAGGCTTACTCCCTGGATTAGATCCAAGCAGCAAATCTCACAACTTGAAGGTGGTACCTTGAGTTAACATATGAATGTATTCGGGTAATACATTGGAGACCACTACAAGATAGACACTCAGAAATAACTATATACATATGTTGGTGTCATGTCTTAGTGCAGTAGTAGTACAAGTATTCTCAAACCTGAGATATCGTTTACCTTGTGTATGAGTTTCTATACTTTGGGTCATACTTATTCATACCCTGGCGATCAAGATGATACAAGTGATTACGAGTATAGTGATGATCACATGTTGGTAAGCCATGTAGTCAAGATAGGATCCATCTCTCCTGATATAGTGATATAATGGAAGATGTACCTTAGAGCCCCTTGTTGAAGTAACAAACTCATAAACCTCTAATCAGAGTATAAGATTGATAGAATGGCTTTCAAGTCAATCTTGATACATAATGACTGAGTGGTTTTCTTCGTGAACAAGTCCAATTCTGGGATAGCTATGGCTATTCCATGAGGTAACACTTAATCCGAGTTCAATAAACTAGTTGTACTTAACCTGATGGAAGGAGTGTATTGTATTGGTTACTATTGCAGAATAAGATCATGTCACAAGCACGTAATGTTCCAAGTATCAGGGGATCATACGCCTTTTCTAAAGCTAATTTGATCATCTAGAGCTATTGGGTTCCATATCGGTCTGAAACACTAAGCCTAAAGGTTCCAAGATGGGAAGCCAAGTTTAGATTAACCGCTAGCGGCTCAATACTTTGGGATCTAATGAGATCACACACTTTGGGTCTCGAGCGGACTAAGTAAAGAACCTATAGACTGGGTCTATGTCGAAAATATTTATTTGTCAAATTCATTGGAAGAATTAGTAATTGGTTGGGCCAAATTAATAATTAAAGGAAATAAAAAGAAAAATAGGGAAAAAATGCATGGAGCGGAGGAAGAGAATTTTTTCGTTACGAGTGGGCCCCAAACGAACACGAGATGTTCGGAGTGGGGACTACACAGCTGCTCCGTGAGTTGTAAAGCTAGCAAGGAAAGCCCGCACACTAGGGGGTTGCAGACCCATAAGTGTTGCCGAAGGCAGCACTTACGTGGGCCTGCCGTGAATGCCCGCTTGCATGCAGCATGTGAGCAGCGCGCAAGCCCTTAAGCTTGGGCTTGCGGGCCATGCTTGCAGCACAAGGCAAGCTCGTTAGGGTTTGCCTTGTGTTAAGAGGCCATGGTTCAGCCCCTGTGTCCAAGTGACCCGAGTAGCTAACCCACTTGTGGGATGGGAATTGAGTTTTAGGAGGAGTCTAACACTCCTCCTTTTTCCCTATATATAGGCCTCCATTCTCTTTATTTTATACACACTTCAGCTCTGCTGTTCTCTCTATGTTCTTAATCTCTTTCGTTCATTGTGCAAGATCCTTCATGAGTTTCTCCAATCAATGAAGAATTTCTTTAGAAAGCTCTTTCTATTCGAAGAGAGCCTTCTCAGTTTATATTTTCGGATTGGTCTTCGAGCGGTCTAGCAGCTACTATCTACTAACGGTTCTACCTCTATGAAGTTTTTATCAGTGAAGATCCATGTGGATCAATCATAGAGGCTATCCTAATTTGGAGCCTCGTGCTAATGAAGTTCTACCTAATTGCTCAAAGGGAACGCCGCAACCAAAAGAGGAAAAGAAGCACGCATCAACAGGTAATATTCTAAACTTAGATGCTAGGTTTCTTTTATAAGTTTTATGAACCTATTTGCATCTATGAAATGTTTTAACTTAAATTATATCAATCATGGCATGCTTAGGAGATCCTTTAGGTTATTTTAAGTCTTGAAATTCCGCCTTGCTATGTTGCATGTTTAATAACTGTCTTAATTAACAAGCTGTGGTATCAGAGCTTGCCCAATGCTATGCATTATTGATTATAATATGTTGAAATGATAGTTTCTTTGAATTGATTAAAGTATGCTATGCATGACTTAGGTTTCAATTCCTGTTATAGAAAATGGTGTGATAACTAGATTAGGGTTTTGCTCAAATTTAGTCTAGGTGATTATCATATAAATTAGCAATGTTTTACCACACGTGTAAGTGCTTTAATTGAGCATTGTCCCGTACTTCACTCAATTAAAAAATGAAATCTTTAAATCATAGTTGTCCTTGGTATAACGAATTGAAGTATCCGTGGTTATTTTAGCAAGGATTAGACTTCTCTCCTACTTGGAAATCTCCATCGATATTAGATTCAAAAGTACATAAGGGACTTTTATGACTTAGTCGATATCTAGTATGGGAATTAGATTCCACATATGATTTTACGAATGTGGTTTAAGTTGTTAAATTAAAACTTATAGACATCGGTGTAATAACTTAAACATGGACCTTGTTTGTTTTGCATGCTATGTGAAGTCTTGGCATAATGGAATGATTATTATATACCAGTCCCGAGCATCCTCCCTTAGAGTTAATAATTCTAAATAGCTCGGAATTATTATTTTCATAATCATATCCATCGTATAAGATTAGACTAGGGTGAAACTAGTGGCACCAATAAAATCCCCACAACAATCCTAAGGTGGTATATAGTTTTCCCATCATGATACGAACCTTATTAACGGATGTAAGAACATGTACACCATGTCTTCCCTTAACATGTGTTCGGTCATGAGACTAGATGGGGTTGATACATTAACTGAAATGGGTTACTTATCCATATCATTGGAGCTAATGCTATATTGGAGACACATTTGAGGAGTCATACATTTGGGTACGCACGTCTCAAGAAAGAGTACTCAAAAGGATTAACAATTGCATGAGATGCAAATGGACGGGTTCCAACCATGGTTATCTTGTTATGGCTTGACCTGCTATAGTGGGGGTCATGATGAGTGGCTATGGATGCTACCTATTAAAGAAAACTAGTTGAACTAAATTTCCTGAATTTAAATAGAAGGGGCTATTTGAATGTCGAGAAAATAATAGGAAATATGTGTTTAATTAAAGACCTTATATTAAATGCATGTACATATACAAATGTCTAAACAAATTCTATCTTATATCTAGGTTGAACAATGAATCCGAACATGAACCTTCACTCAATTCTTGACAACAAACTAGGTGGTTCAAACATTACTAATTGGTTTAAGGAGGTGAGGATAGTCCTCAGATCCGAAAGGATAGCTTATGTTCTAGATGAGCCCCTTCTTGATGAGCTTGATGCTGAAACTGATGCCAATGAACATGAGGCATGGGAGAAGAATAGAAAAAATCATGAAACAGAGACATGTATAATGCTGGCAACCATGAATTCTGAGCTTCAAAAATTGCTTGAGAGCATAGACCTTGATACCATGATTCTCGTGAGATCTTTTTCAAAGAAGGCTAGGTCCGAGAGATTTGATAAATCAAAACTCTTATTCGGAATGAAGATGCAGGCTGGTAATTCAGCACCACAACATGCTCTTAAACTATTGGGTTATATAGAGAAGTTAGCTCGATTGGGTTTTGTGATGGATCATGAATTATTTGTGGATCTAATTCTTGCCTCATTAACTAATATTTATTCACAATATGTTACTAATTATTATATGAATAAGATCAACACCACACTGCCCGAGTTGGTCAACATACTGAAAAAGGTAGAGCCTAAGATTCAAAAAGATCAAAAGGCTTTACTTTTGGTTGAGAAAACCAAACCTTTCAAGGGTGGGTCCCGTTTTGGAAAGGGTCTAAGTGACAAGAAGAAAATCTGTAAGAAGAAGAAAAGTAAGAAAGGAACTGCAAATGTCTACTTCCAATGTGGCAAGGCCGGCCACTAAAAGAAGGATTTCAAGGTTTAGATTTCTGAACAAGTGAAGAAGAAGCATAGTGAGGCATCTACCTCAGGTATGTTAATGATAGAGAGTTTCTCTATAGTTCCCTATGAGTCTACTTGTGTATTAGATACTGGTTGTGGTACTCATATCTGTACTTCCGTGTTGGGATTGTAGAATAGTATGAGGCTTGGAAAAAGGGAAATGGACCTAAGAGTTGGAAATGGAGCACGGGTTGCTACAATAGCTGTAGGCACACATAGCCTTCATTTCCTTAGTGGCCAAGTTTTATATTCTAGCTGTCACTAAGAAAATTATTTTTGTTGCACGTTTAACAACAAAGGGATTTGACATTTTCGAATTATAAATGTCAAATTCGACGTAATAATGTTCTTTATGCTTGTGGAATATTTGTTGATGACATTTGTGTTCTAGATACTAAAATTGAATTTTTGAATATGAATATTGTTAAGAAATCGAGATTAGATAATGAGAAATCCTCGTACTTATGGCATTATCGTCTAGGCCATATAAATGAGACTCGCTTAACCAAGTTACACAATGTGGGGACATGGGTCTATTGGAATGGGAATCCTATGGTGCGTACGAACATTGTTTAAAGGGGAAGATGACTAAGAAACCTTTCAAAGGAAAGGGTCAGTGTGCCACTAGTACTTTGAAAATAATACATGCCAATGTATGTGATCCGGTGACAATTAAGACACATAAGTCTACTTGATAATCTTTATCGATGATTACTCGCGAAATGGTTATTTGTATCTTATGAGGCACAAGTCTTAGAGTTTTGAGTAATTTAAAGAGTTCAAAACCGAAGTAGAGAAATGGCTTGGGAAAATTATCTAGAACCTTTGATCTAATCAAGATGGTGAATACTTAAGCAAAGAGTTTTAGGATTATCTAAGGGATAATGATATTTTATCCTAGTGGATACCTCCTTATACAGCCCAACACAATGGAGTGTCAGAAAGGATAAATCAAACAATACTCGATATGGTTTGTTCCATGATGAGCTAATCAGAACTCAGATATGCGCTTGAGAGTGAAATTTATATTCTAAAATGAGTGCCCTCTAAATCTGTTGATCAAAATCCATAAAAATTATGGTATGGTAAGAAACCCGCTCTTTCTCATATGAGAGTTTGGGGATGTCCTGCTTTTTGTAAAGAGGATGAGTTCAGATAAGTTGGATGCTAAGTTTGACAGTTGTCTACTTTTAGGTTACCCTAAGGAGACTATAGGGTATAACTTCTTTGAGCCCAAGGAGCAAAAAGTCCTTATTTCTAGAAATGCTCAATTCCTCGAGAAGGAGAATATACTTGCGAAAGCTAGTGGGAGAAATCTTGAGTTGGGCAATCAAGAAGATCAAATAGATGATCAGCTGATTATTCCTACACTTATTGCAGAAGATAGTGTAAGCATGGAACAGCCTACTATAACACCGACATTGTGCAGGTCAAGCTGGGCTCCAATCGCTCCCGAGTTATATGGGTTTCTCATCACTAATAATAAACATCTCTTCCTAATGGAAGATGATGAGCGCAGGACTTATAAGGAGGCAATGGAAGGCTTAAAATTTAACAAATGGTTTGCAACCATGAGGTCAGAGATGGACTCCATGTACGAAAATCAGGTATGGAGCTTGATTGATCCTCCAGGTGGGATTAGGCTCATAGGATGCAAGTGGGTCTTCAAGAAGAAAACTTACATGGACGATAACATAGTTACCTATAAATAAAGGTTGGTTGCAAAAGGTTACAGTAAAAAAGAAGGCATTGACTATGATGAAACCTTTTCACCGGTGTCCATGTTGAAGTCTATCAGGATACTCCTTGCCATCGTCGCTCATTACGATTAAGAGATTTGGCAGATGGTTGTGGGAACAACATTCCTTAACGAGAATTTGGATAGGGATGTGTATATGATACAACCCAAGGGTTTTACATCCAAGGATGGTTGGTAGGTGTGTAAGTTGTAGAATTCCATTTATGGACTTAAGCAAGCATCAAGGAGTTGGAACATTAGGTTTGAGGAGACAATTTTAGAAATTGATTTTGTGTCGAATGTTAATGAGCCATGTGTATATAAGAAGGCTAGTGGGAGTGTTGTCATTTTCCTTATAATATATATTGTCAAAGAAGTTCTTCATGAAAGATCTTGGAGAAGCAGCTTTTATACTTTGTATAAAAATCTACCGAGATAGATCCAGAAGGCTGCTAGGTCTTTCACAAAGTACATACATAGATAAGATTTTGGCTAGATTTAATCTTGAGCAGTCAAGAAAGGGTTATCTCCCAATGCCTCGTGAGATTAACCTTTCTAAATCTGAGTGTCATAGATCATAAGAGGAGAGACTACGCATGAATAGAATACCCTATGCCTCAGCGATAGGATCCATCATGTATGCTATGGTATGCACTCAGCCTAACTCTCACATGCATTGAGTATCATGAGTAGATTTCAATTTGACCCAGGTGAGAAGCACTGAATGGCCGTTAAAACTATCCTTAAGTACTTACGTATGATTAAGGATATGTTTTTAGTATATGGAGAAAATGATCTCCCTTTGCAGGGATACACTGACGTGAGTTTTCATTTTGATAGGGATGATTATAAATACTAGTTAAGGTATGTGTTTATGTTAAAAAGAGGGGCAATTGTTTGGAAAAGTTTCAAACATGATACAACTATCGATTCAACCATGGATCTGAGTATATAGCTGCTTCAGAAGCTGCTAAGCAAGATGTCTGGCTTAAGGGATTTATTAATGATCTCGGTGTGGTGTCCATTATAGTAAATCTGATAGTCGTCTATTGTGACAATGGGGCTATTACTTAGGTAAAGGAACCACGGTCTCGTCAAAGATATGGACATGTACTTAGTAAGTACATCTCATTCATGAGATAGTAGCCATGAAAAATATAGTTTTAGAATACATCTCAACTGATCAAAATCTCGTGGATGGGCTAACTAAGTCATTGACTCAAGTTAAACATGACCAATATGTTAACGAGTATGGCATGAACCAAATGGGTATTTGGGTCTAGTGCAAGTGGGATATTGTTAGACATGATGTAGGCCCTAGAGGAATTTAGGGCAATATGTCTTTATTAGTTATAATGTATAAACATTTTAAGATTAATAATAATAATAATAATAATAATTAAGGCATCTTTGTTGCTTATCAGTACTCTCAATTTATTTATGTATCTCAGTGGTATCATAAATGTATAGTATTATATATATGCACATTGATGAGACAAAGTTCGTGTCTACTTCATGGTGTAAAAGTTTGAGGACATAGTGGGAGCTATGTGGTGTGAGAACTGCACATACGTGTTACTATGAATAGTCTAAATATCCCTAGTCATACTTTCATTGAGACTGGACATCAATGGAATGTACAGACTAGCATGTGTAGGCTTACTCCTTGGATTAGATCCACGTAGCCGATCTCAAGAGCTGAAGGTGGTATCCTGAGTTAACACATGAATGTATTCGGGTAATACATTGGAGATCGCTATAAGATGGACACTCCAAAATAACTATATCCATGTGTTGGTGTCATGTCTTATTGTAGTAGTAGTACAAGTATCCTTAAACCTGAGATACTAGTTACCTTGTGTAGGACGTGCTACACTTTGGGTCATATTTATTCACACCCTGGCGATCAGGATGATACAAGTGATTACGAGTATAGTGATGATTACATGTTGGTAAGTTGAGTAGTCAAGATGGGATATAATGAGAGATGTACCTTATGGCCCCTTGTTTAAGTGATACACTCATAAACCTCTAATTAGAGTATAAGATTGATAGAACAAGTTTCTAGTCAATCTTGATACATAATGGCTGAGTGGTGTTCTTCATGAACAAGTCTAATTCTAGGATAGCTACGACTATTACATGAGGTGACACTTAATCAAGCCCAATAAAATGGATGGTACTTAACATGATAGAAGGAGTGTACTGTATTAGTTACTACTGCAGAACCAGATCAAGTTACAAGTACGTGACGTTCCAAGTATCGAGGGATCATACGCCTTTGTTAGAAAACACAGTTGATCATCTAGAGCTATCGGGTTCTATATCAGTCTGGAATACTGAGCCTAAAGGTTCTCAAATGAGAAACCAAGTTTAGGTTAACCTCAAGCAGCTCAATACTTTGGGATCCTATGAGTTCACATACATTGAGTCTTTACTGGACTAAGTAAAGAATCTATAGACTGGGTCTATTATGAAAATATTTGTTTGTTGAATTCGTTAGAAGAATTATTAATTGGTAGGACCAAATTAATAATTAAAGGAAATAAAGAGAAAAATAGGGAAAAAATGCATGGAGTAGAGCAAGGGAACTTCTCCCATTACGAGTGGGCCCTAAACAAACACGTGATGTTTGAAGTGGGGTGTGAGCAGCTGCCGCACGAGCCGAAAAGCTCATGGGCTTCTAGCACGTGGAGAAAGCCCACGCGCGCCAGCGGGGCAGTGCTTGCGCGGGCCTACCACGTAAGCCCACTTTCATGCAGTGCATGGGCTGTACACAAGCCTGCAAGCCCATGCTTGCGGTACAAGGTAAGCTCGCTAGGGCTTACCTCGTGTTAAGAGGCCACTAGTTAGCTAGCAGGTTCATGTGATCCGCGTGGCTAACCAGCTTGTGCGATGGGAATATTCTCATCCCACATTGAGTTTTAGGGTGAGTTTAACACTCACCCTTTTCCTTATATATAAGCCTCTATTGTCTTTATTTTATACACACTACGGCTTAGCTTTTCTCTCTAAGTTTGACATCTCTTTCTTTGTTTGTTTTGTGAGATCTTTCATGAGTTTCTCCAAATAATGAAGAATTTCTTTAGAATGCTCTTTCTATTCCAAGATAGCCTTTTTAGTTTATATTTTCGGATTGGTCTACTAACGGGTTCTACCTCTATGAGGTTTTGGTCAGTGAAGGTCCATGTTGATCAATCATAAAGGCTATCCTAGTTTGGAGGCTCTTGCTAACAAAGTTCTACCGAATTGCTCTAAAGGAACGCCGCTACAAAAAGAGAAAAAGAAGCACGTATCAACTGGTAATGTTCTAAACTTAGATGCTAGGTTTCTTTTATAAGTTTTATGAACCCATTAGAATCTATGGAATGTTTTAACTTAGATTATACCAATCATGGCCTGCTTAGGATATCCTCTAGGTTAATTTTATATTTTGAAATTCCGCCTTGCTATGTTGCATGTTTAATAACTGTCTTAATTAACCAGCAATAGTTTCATTGAGATAAGACATCAATGAAGTGAATAGACTAGCAAGTGTAGGCTTACTCCTTAGATTATATCCAACCTGCTGATCTTATGAGATGAAGGTGGTACCTTGAGTTAACACATGAATGTATTCGAGTAATACATTAACGACCGCTATAAGACATATACTTGAAAATAACTATATCCATGTGTTGGTGTCATGTCTTATTGTAGTAGCAGTACAAGTATCCTCAGTCCTGAGATACTAGTTACCTTATGTAGGAGTTGCTATACTTTGGGTCATACTTATTCATACCCTGGTAATCAGGATGATACGGGTGATTACGAGTATAGTGATGATCACATGTTAGTAAGCTGAGTAGTCAAGATGGGATCTATCGCTCCTGATATAATGATATAGTGGGAGATGTAACTTAAGGCCTCTTATTTGAGAGACACACTCACAAACCTCTGATCAGAGTATAAGATTGATAGAACTAGTCAATCTTGATACATTATAGCGAGTTGTGTTCTTCTTAAACAAGTCTAATTCTAGGATAGCTACGGCTATTACATGGGCTTACACTTAATCCGAGCTCTATAAACTGGATGATACTTAACCTAATGGAAGGAGTGTATTTTATTGGTTACAATTGCACAACTAGATCAAGTCACAAGCACGTGATGTTCCGAGTATGGGGGGATCATACGCCTTTGCTAAAAAGACCATTTGATCGTCTAGAGTTATCGGGTTCTATACTGGTCTGGAACACTAGGCCTAAAGGTTCTTATATGGGAAGCCAACTTTTGGTTAACCTCTAGCTGCTCTATACTTTGGGATCCTACGATGTCACACACTTCGGGTCTTTAACGGACTAATTAAAGAACTTATTAACTATGTCTATATCAAGAATATTAAGGACGTCAAAATTGTTGGGTGAAATTGTTGGATTAATTATTAATTGGTTGGACCATATTAATAATCAACAGGCTTAAGGGAGAATTTTGGGAAAAAATACATGGAGTATAGCAAAGGATTTTTCCCATTGTGAGAGGGGCCTATGAACATGGGTTGTTCATGGTTGGGGCCTACGTGGCTTCCCTGCTAACAAAATTTGCTCATGGACCACTAGCATGCACTAGCACTGGGCCAATGCACGCTAGAGGGCAGTAGGCTCGCTTGCGAAACGTAAGCATGGCTTGCGGGGGTAAGGCAAGCCCATTAGGGCTTATCTTGCAAGCCCCTGTGCAGGTCGACCTGCGAGGAGTTGGAGCTCTGCGCGTTGACCCATGGGTGGGATGGGAGAAGTCCTATCCCACATTGGAAAATGAGGGGGTCTTTTTCCTCCCCTCCCACTATAAATAGTGGTCCCCTTTCCCTTTTCAAAACACTTCAGCTCAATCTTCCTTCTGAGTTCAATATCTTTTCTTCGAGTTTTACGAGATCCTCCATGATTTTCTCTAACATTGTAAGAATTCTTTTGAAGGTTTATTCACTTTTGAAGAGAGCCTTCTTAGTAAAATTTTTGGGTTGGTCTTCGAGCGGTCTAAAAGCTGCTGTCTTCCAACGGGTTCTTCCTCAATGGGTGGTTTTGGTCAGTTAAGATCCATGTGGATCAATCTTAGAGGCTTTCCTAGATTGGAAGCTAGTGTTAATGGAGTTCTAGTGAATTACTCTTAGGGATCGCCACACCAAAGGAATACATCAACTAGTAATGCTCTTTTCTTAGATGCTAGGTTTCTTTTAATAAGTTTTATAAAACTATATGCATCTATGGAATGTGTCAACTTAGATTATATCAATCATGGCAGGTTTAGGATATCCTTTAGGGTTAATTTTAAGTTTTGAAATTCCGCCTTGCAAGTTTGCATGTTTAGTTACAGTTTTGATTAACCAGCATGAATCGGAAGTCGTATCCTTTTTGAAATTTTTCTAAACAACTACCCCTCCATTTAATATAAACACATAACCTGATTAGGACTTATAATCATCCCTCTTAGATTGAAAACTTGTGTCAGTGTATCGCTTCATAGAATGATCACCTTCTCCATATACCAAAATCATATCCTTAGTCATACGTAAGTACTTAAGGATAGTTTTAATGACCAATTAGTCATTCTCACTGAGATCAGATTGAAATCTACTTGTGACACTCAATGCATGTGAGACGTTAAGCCAAGTGCATACCATAGCATACATGATGGATCTTATAGATAAAGCATAGGGTATTCCATTTATGCGCAGTCTCTCCTCTTGTGTTCTTGCACACTTAGATTTAGAAAGGTTTATCTCGTGAGAAATTGGGAGATAACCCTTTCTTGACTGCTCAAGGTTAAATCTAGCCAAAACCTTGTCTATATATTCACTATGAGAAAGACCTAGCACCCTTCTGGATCTATTAGCTGCTTCTTCAACGTCTTTCCCGGAGAACTTCTTTGACAATCATGAATTTACTGTTTGAAGAAATGGAACATCATTTCCTATCAGTAATATGTCATCGACATATAGAACAAGGAAAATGATTGCACTCTCACTAGCCTTCTTATATACATAGGGCTCATTAGCGTTTGACACAAAACCAATTTCTCAGATTGTTTCATTAAACCTAATATTAAACCTCCTTGATGCTTGCTTAAGTCCATAAATAAACCTTTGCAACTTGCAAACCATCGACCCATCTTGGTATGTAAAACCTTCAGGTTGTATGATGTATAAATCCCTATCCAAGTTCCCGTTAAGGAACGCCATTTTCACATTCATTTTCCAGATCTCATAATCATTTTGAGCAGCGATGGCAAGGAGTATTCTGATAGACTTCATCATGGTTACTAGTGAAAATGTTTCATCATAGTCAATGTCTTCCTTTTGACTATAACCTTTTGCAACTAACCTTGCTTTATAGGTAATTACATTACCATAATATTAGTTTTCTTCTTGAAAACCCACTTGCATCCTATGGGCTTAATCCCACTTGGAGTATGAACTAAGTTCCAAACTTGATTTTCGTACATTGATTTCATCTTTGACTTCATGGATGTAAAACATTTATCAGACTCTGATCCTTCCATTGCCTCCTTGTAAGTCTTGGGCTCATCATCTTCTATGAGGAAGATATGCTTATCATCAGCGATGAAATAACCATATCGGGAGCGATTGGAGCCCGACCTGACCTACGCAATGTCAGTGTTATAATAGGCTATTCCATGCTTACACATTCTTGTGTAACAGGTGTAGGAATAATCAGTTTATTATTTGTTTGATCCTCGTAAGTGCCTATCTCAAGATTTCTCCCACTAGCTTTCGTAAGTATATGCTCCTTCTCGAGGAATTGAGCATTTGTAAAAACAAATACCTTTTATTCCTTGGGATCATAAAAGGGTATAACCCATAATCTCCTTAGGGTAACCTACAAACTGACACCTGTCAGATTTAGTACCCAACTTATCTGAACTTGTCCTCTTTACATAAGTAGGACATCCCCAAACTCTCAGGTGAGAAAGAACTGGTTTTTTACCATACCACATTTTGTATGGTGTTTGATCAACTAATTTCAAGGGCACTCTATTTAGAATATAAACTATGCTCTCAAGTGCATAATCCCAAAAGAATCTACTAAGTTATACTTGGATCATCATGGATCGAACCATATCGAGTAGGGTTTGATTTCTCCTTTCTGACACTTTTTTATGTTGAGGTGTATAAGGAGGTGTCCATTGGGATAAAACACCATTATTCCTTAGATAATCCTGAAACTCTTGGCTTAAGTATTCACCGCCACCATCAGATCGAAGGGTCTTGATACTTTTCCCAAGCTATTTCTCTACTTTGGTTCTAAACTCTTTGAAGTTCTAAAAACTTTCAGACTTGTGCCTCGCTATGTACAAATAACCATATCGCGAGTTATCATCGATAAAACTTATGAAGTAGATGAATCCCTCATGTGTCTTAACACTCATTGGACCACATACATTGGAATGTATTATTTCCAAAGTACTTTTAGCATGCTGACCCTTTCCTTTGAAAGTTTTCCTTATCATCTTTCCCTTCAAACAAGGTTAACACCCCCCGCAGGATTCCCATTCCATTATGCCCAAGTCTCCATTTTTATGTAACTTAGTTAAGCGAGTCTCATTTATATGGCCTAGACGACAATGCCATAAGTATTAGGATTTCTCATTATCTAACTTCGATTGCTTAACGATGTTTAAATTTAGAATTTCAGTTTTAGTATCTAGAACATAAATGCCATCAACACATATTCCACAAGCATAAAGAACATTATTACGTTGAATTTGACAATTATTATTAGAAAATAAAATTTCAAATCCATATGTTGCTAAATGTGCAATAGAAATAATATTCTTAGTGACATCAAGAATATAATAGCAATTGTTCAAAACTAAAACAAGGCCACTAGGCAAATGAAGGCTATATGTCCTTACAGCTACTGCAGCAACCCATGCTCCATTTCCAACTCTTAGGTCCATTTCCCTCTTTGCAAGCCTCCTACTATTCCGCAACCCCTGCACAGAAGTACAGACATGGTGACAACAACTAGTATCCAATACCCATGTAAGCTCATAAGGAACTATAGAGAAACTCTCTATCATGAACATACATGAAGTAGATGCTTCACGTGGCTTCTTCTTCACTTGTTCAGAAATTTGAACCATGCAATCCTTATTCTAGTGGCCAGCCTTGCCACATCGAAAGTAGACATTTGCAGTTCCTTTCTTTCTTTTCTTCTTCTTACCAATTTTCTTCTTGGTACTCAAACTCTTTTCAAAACGAGACCTACCCTTGGAAGGCTTGGTTACTCAACCAGCAGTAAAGCCTTTAGATCCTTTCGGATCTTAGGCTCTATTGGTTTCAACATGTTGACCAACTCGGGTAGTCTAGCATCAATCTTGTTCATGTAATAATTTGTCACAAATTGTGAATAAATGTCTGTTAATGAAGCAAGAATCAGATCCACAAATAATTCGTGATCCATCACGAAACCTAGTCGAGTCAGCTTCTCTATATAACCCAATAGTTTAAGAGCATGCTAAAGTGCTAGCCTTCA
This sequence comes from Euphorbia schlechtendalii, assembly GCA_949673415.1. NCBI lineage: Eukaryota > Viridiplantae > Streptophyta > Magnoliopsida > Malpighiales > Euphorbiaceae > Euphorbia > Euphorbia schlechtendalii. The sequence goes on along the minus strand of CATIWQ010177929.1, from coordinate 21,384 downwards.
TTTTCATTTTGAATAAGAGCTTGATGTATCAAATCTCTCGGACGTGGCCTACTCTAAAAAGAGCTTCCAAAGATGGAGAATCATGGTGTCGAAGTCCATGCTCTCATGCTATTTCTGAAGCTCAAAATTCATGGTTGTAAACATTATGCATGCTGCCGTTTCACGAGCCTTTCTATGCTTCTCTCATGCCTCATGTTCATGGGCATCAACATTAGGTTCATCAGGGAGGGGCTCATCCAAAACATAAGCTATCCTTTCACATCTGAGGATTATCCTCATCACCCTTAACCAATCGGTAAAATTTGAACCATCTAATTTGTTATCAAGAATTGAGCGTAGGTTTATGTTTAGATTCATTGTTCAACCTAGACATAAGATAGAAATTGTTCAGACATTAGTATATGTACATGCATTTAATATAAGGCCTTTACTTAAATACATATTTCCTATTATTTTCATTGTTATTCAGAAAGCCCTTTCTATTGAATTCAGAAATTCAGTCCAACCAATTTTCCTTAGTAGGTAGTGTCCATATCAATTCATCATGATCCCCACTATAACAGGTCAAGCCATAACAATACAACCATGGTTGGAACCAATCCATTTTCATCCCATGCAATTGCTAGTCCATTTGAGTTCTCTTTCTCGAGATGTGTTTGCCTAATTGTACGAATCCTCAAATATGTCTCCAATCTAGCATTAGCTCCACTGATATGGAAAACTAACCCATTTTGGTTAAGGCATTAACCCCATCTAGCCTTATGACCAAACATAAGTTAAGGGAAAGCATGTTGTACATGTCCTTACATGCGTTAATAAGGTTCGAATCAGGACTCATGACAGGAAGATAATTTACTGCCTTAATTTTGTTGGGTGGATTTTATTGGTGTAGCTAGTCTCACCATAGTCTAGGTCTTATATGATGGATATGATTAAGATAATATTAATTACGGGCTATTTGGAATTATTAATATAAGGGAACATGCTCAAGACTAGTATATAATAATTATTCTATTATATCAAGACTCCACATAGCATGCAAAACAAACAAGGTCCATGTTTAAGTTCTTGCACCTTTGTCTATAAGTTTTAATTTAACAATTTAAACCACGGTATAAAATCATATGCGGAATCCAATTCCCATACTAGAAATCAACTAAGTCATAAAAGTCCCTTGGGCACGCATCAACCTAATATCGATGGAGATTTCCAAGTAGGAGAGGCCTCCTTAAAGTGAATGACCAGACAAGTCCAATCCTTACCAAAATAACAACGGGCATTTCGATTAGTTTTACCATAGATAATCTTGATTTAAAGATTTTTTTCTTTTAATCGAGTGAAGTACTAGATGACCCTCAATTTAAAGCATTTACACATGTGGTAAAACATTGTTAATTTATATGATAATCACCTAGACTAAGTTTGAGCAAAACCTTAATCTAGTTATCACATTATTTTCTATAACAAGAATTGAAGCATAAGTCATGCATACCATACTTTAATAAATTCATAGAAAATATCATTTCAACACATTATAATCAATCATGCATAACATAAGGCAGGCTCTGATACCACTACTAGTTAATTAAGACAGTAATTGAGCATGCAAACTTGCAAGGCAGAATTTCAAAACTGAAATTTAACTATAAAGGATCTCCTAAGCATGCTATGATTGATATAATCTAAGTTGAAACGTTCCATAGATGCTCATAAGTTTATAAAACTTAATTAAAAGAAACCTGGCATCTAAGTTAAAAGCATTACCAGTTGATGTGTACCTTCCCTTGGTGCAACACTCCCTAAGAGTTATTCGAAAGCACTCTGTTTGCACTAGCCTCCAATCTAGGATAGCCTCTATGATTAATCCACATGGATCTTCACCGAACAAAACCACCCGTTGAGGATGAACTCGTTGGTAGATAATAGCTGCTAGACCACTCGAAGACTAACCAAAAAATAATTACTAAGAAGGCCCTCTTCAAAATTGAATAAGCCTTCAAAAGGATTCTTGCGACAAAGGAGAAACTCATGGAGGATCTCGCAAAAATCTCACGAAAAAGAGATGTCAAAACTTAGAGGGATGGTTGAGCTGAAGTGTATTGGAAAGGAGAAAGAGGACCACTATATATAGTGGAAGGGGAGATGAAAACTCCCCTTAATTAGCAATGTGGGATGGGATTTTCCCATCCCACCAATAGGTTGACCATGCAGAGCTCCAAGCTCCGCAGGTCAACCAGTCGCATAGCCTTCTTACGTAGGCTATGCGTAGCCTCTACAAGGCTTGCCCTAACGGGCTTACCTTGTGCCGCAAGCCCAGCTTGCAGGCTTGCTGGCAAGTCTGTTGCTCACTAGCTTGCACTAGCCCAGTGCCAGCGCATGTTAATGTCCTACGAACAATTTTGCATGCGCGGCAGCTGCGTAGGCCCCACCAATAAATATCCCGTGTTCACGGGCCCCACTAGTAATGGGAAAAATTCCTGTGTTGGGCCCTGTGAAATTTACCAAAAATTCTCCTTTAAATCCTTTTAATTACTAATTTGTCTAACCAATTAATAATTTATCCAATAGTTTTGATATTCTTAATATCCTCAGTACGGACTTAGTCTATAAGTTCTTTTCTTAGTCTAGTAAAGACCCAAAGTGTGTGACCTCATAAGATCCAAAAGTATGGAGCCGGTAGAGGTTAACCTAAACTTAGCTTCCCATCTGTGAACCTTTAGGCTTAATGTTCTATACCGATATGGAACCTAATAACTCTAGACAATCAAATGGGCTTTCTAGCAAAGGCGTATGATCCCTTGATACTCGAAACGTCACATGCTTGTGACTTGATCCGGTTCTTCAATAGTAACCAATGCAATACACTCCTTTCATTAGGTTAAGTACCATCAATTTATTGAACTCGAATTAAATCTCAACTCATGTAATAGCCGTAGTTATCCTGGAATTAGACTTTTTTAGGAAGAACACCACTCTTCATAATGTATCAAGATTGACTAGAAATCCATCAATCTTATACTCTAATCAGAGGTTTTTGAGTGTGTCTCTTCAACAAGAGGCCTTAAGGTACATCTCCCATTATATCACTATATCAAGAGCCATGGATCCCATCTTGACTACTCGACTTACCAACGAGTATTGTCACTATACTTATAATCACCAGTATCATCTTGATCACTAGGGTATGAATAAGTATGACCCAAAGTATAGCAAATCCTACACAAGGTAACCAGTATCTTAGGTCTGAGGATACTTGTACTACTATTACAATAAGACGTGACAACAATGCATGAATATAGTTATTTTCGAGTATCTATCTTCTAGCAGTCTCCAATGTATTACCCTGAATACATTTATGTGTTAACTCAAGGTACCACCTTCAGCTCATGATATCGGCTATTTGGATTTATTCCAAGGAGTAAGCTTACAAATGCTTGTTTGTCCACTTCATTGATGTCCAGTCTCATTGAAACTATGACTAGGGATATTTAGAATATTCATAGTAACAAGTGTGTGCAGTTCTCACACAACATAGGTCCCACTATGTCCTCGCACTTTCATGTTATGAAATAGTCACGAACTTTGTCTTATCAATACACATATATACAATAACACATATATGATACTAACAAGATACATAATTCAAATAACATTGATAAATAATAAAGTTGCCTTTATTATTAATAATAATAATCTATAAACCGTTTGTACATTATAACTAATAAAGATATATCACCCTAATTGACTCTAGGGCATACATCATGGCTAATAGAAGGGTTGGTCTATTCATGGGGGAATTTTGAGTAGAAGGAGAATGAGTAGGATTTACAGGATAAGTAGCAGTAGTAGAAGGATTTACTGAAGAAATTGGTGTTGGATTTATAAAAGAATGAGGGGAAGGAATTCCAGATACCTATGGGATAGCTATTTGATTTAAGGATGGATTATCTTCAGGTAACTCAGCTTGGTGAGTATGAAGGGGCGACTTGGTAGGTTCATCAATAGGTGTAGATTCCCTAAACACTAATTTGCTAATTTCCTCTATTTACTCTTCACTCTCTACAATTTGTAGAGATATTCGGGGCTTGGTAGATGCAATCCTCTTCTTTTGGACTTGCTTTAATTTATACTCAGCTTATTAAATTTCCTTAGTAGCTCTAAGACTTATTATATTCTTTTTTGTTTTCTTCACCTCTTGTTGAGAGGCGGTCTTCTTTACTACTTGCAGCTTCAAATTTTCTCTTTCTCTCCCTTAAGCCTTGAGAAAGCTCTACTGCAGACATTTTTTGAAATTGCTCCACAAATTCTTGAGGACAAGGAGGAAGAGTAGGTTTTGCAGCTTCTACTTCTTCTATTGAAAATTTTGCCTTTACCTCATCTTCCCTTTGGGCCTTGGTCTTTAACTTAATTTTATTTTTAGGCTGTGCTTTAGCAGGCACAACTACTGCCTTTCTTTTAGCCAACTTTCTCTCTTCTTAGGAGTAGCTACCTTTGCCACTAGGCTGAACATTGTCTTTCCCTTCAGCAATTAAGCCATAAGAGGGAGTTCATTCTTAGTTCTTTCACTAGACGCTTCAATATCACTCATGCTAGAGTCTTCGTCTTCCTCAACACATCTTGCTAAAATATGATAAGCTTAATTATGGTCTTCTTTAACTTGATATCTTGGGACTTTGTATACCCAAAGTGAAGCTGATAGAACTTAAGCTCCTTGAAATGCTTAAAGTCAAAAATCCTCTTAGATGGCAGCAAATAATCTCTCCTTGCCCTTTAATATCCTTCAACATTATTTTTAAGGGCTTTAACTATGGTTATGATGAAATATCCATAATGATATATATTAGTTACCTTAGTGAGGTGACGGAGAATGAGCACTGACCAATTAAGTTGCTTTCCAATCACCATGTGGTAGATAATACATCTCTCAAACATATTGCAACTGATGAGAGATATAGTTTTAGGATAAATTATTTTGTTCAAGAGTTCATGGCAAGCTCTTACCCTCCATGTCAATCTAGAGGCCTTAATTTCTCCAGATCCTTACACCATGGGAAGTTCTCAATCTTCCGAGACATCAACAGCTTCTTCATCTCCATTTTTCCTCAGTACAATGCCCTTCAATGGCATATGGAGGAGGAAATTACTCAGATTTTGCTACTTGACCACTCTATTTAGCGTTCCATTCTTGAGAATTCTATCATTTTCCACTTCATAGACTAGACTGTATTCTCTCTTAGCATTTCCCCATTTGACTTGAGTAAGAACTGGTCCTTGGGGAAGGACAATCTTTTCAGCATTTCCAGCAATGTCTATGAACATAGTTCTTTGGGATTTATCCTTTAGAAAGTACTAATTCTCTTCAAGGTCGCTTTCCTGGGATTGTTGTTGAGAAGATGCCATTGCAGATGAAATTTGAGAAGAAAGAAATTTAGGGATTTTGAGAATAAACACTTAAGCTTTAATTGCAAGTTCCTTCTCTCTCTAACCCCTTCCCTCTTTTATATATATAAAGTTCCTATAATAGATAACGTGTCCTCTCCACAAGCTAAGATCAAAGTGAACGGTGAGATGGTAAAATAGTTTAAATCGCCTTAATAAAATGTAGTAGTTTTAGCTTTAAAACGATTAGAATTCAAATACTTTTCAATAAAGTTGACTTTTAATTTTTAATGTGAAACTAAACTAACGATGTTAAAGAAAATACAGTATAAATGTGTCACCTCATTTAGCTCAGCACAACTTTGATCTTGTCTTTAACACATAGTCAATTTTCTGGGATTTTCATCAAATTGGGTTTGCCATACCAATTAGCTCTCTAAAAGTGTTGAATTGCTCCTTTTGTAATGATTTTGTGAAAATATCTACGCGCTACTCCTCTAAAGGAACTTACTCCAATTTGACATCTACTCTAAGCACATGATCTTTCATGAAGTGATGTCTAATATTGGCATGCTTCATCCTGCCATGTTGAACTAGATTCTTGGATAGATTAATTGCGCTCTTATTATCACACATAACTTTGAGGTACTTAGACTTTATACCATAATCCTCTAGTTGCTGCTTGATCTATAATAGTTGTGCTATGCAACTTCCTACTGCCATGTACTAAGCTTCTACAATACTCAGTGCAACCGAAGTTTGCTTCTTGCTTTAACAAGCGACAAGGCATTCTCCATGGAAATGGCATCCTCTAGGGGTGCTTTTCCTATCGAGCTTATCCCTTCCATAATCTGCATCTGTGTATCCTATTGGAGTGAAGTCTAAGTTGTTTAGTTACCACAAACTTGCATCAATAGAATTTTACGAATACCAGAAAATTCTCTTAATTGTTGCTAAGTGAGATTTTCTGGGGTAAGCTTGATATCACACACAATAACATATAGAGTATTGAATATCAAGCATACTTTAGTTAAGTAAAGAAGTGAGCCAATAATACCTCTATAGAAATCACTATCTACATGCTTACTAACCTCATCCTTACTCAATATTGTGTTAGTGGCCATGGGAGTAGACATTGGCTTCAAATGCTCTATGTCAAACTTCTTCAAGACTTCTTTGGCATAATTTGCTTGGCTAATGAAGATTTTGCCTTCACTTTGTTTGATTTGCAGTCTAAGAAAAAGTTGAGCTCTCCCATCATTGATATTTCAAACTCGCTCTTCATTTGCTTACTGAACTCTTTGCAAAACCTTTTATAAGTTGCTCCAAAAATGATATCATCCACATATATTTGAACCAGCAACACATCTTCTTTCCTTAACTTGATGAACATATTTGTATCTACTTTGCCTCTATCGTAGCTTTTGCTGAGTAGAAAGTTGGTTAGCCTCTAATACCAAGCACGAGGTGCTTGCTTCAATCCATATAAAGCCTTCTTCAAATTGTAGACGTGCTTGGAGGCTGGCACACATAAACTTTCTCTTGGATAAAGTCATTTAGGAAAGCACTTCTGACATTCATTTGAAATAATTTGAAATTCATATAGGATGAAAAAGCACACACAATTCTAAATACTTCAAGGTGGGCTAATGGAGTATAGGTCTCGTCGTAATTGATTCATTCTTGTTGATTGAAGCCTTGAGCAACCACGCTAGCCTTGTTTCTGACAACATCGCCATCTTCATCAAGCTTGTTCTTGAAAACCCATTTTATATCGATGATTGATTTTTCTTTTGGTTTAGAAACTAGATTCCAAACATCATTGTGCTTTAACTAGTCTATTTCCTCTTACATCATGATCATCCAGTAGTCATCTCCTTTTACATCTTTAAACTTCTTAGGTTCAATCAATGAGATGAAAGATGGATGGATCATCATATTGCTGAGTTAAACTTATATCATGATTGGATTATAAACATCATCAACAATGCTCTTGATTGGGTGATTGTGATGAGTTCTAATCTCTCTTAGAAGACTCGGATCCACAATTGGATTCTCTACACTAGGTTGTTAAGGCTAAACATGATCTTCCACTCTGTTGAAGTTAATGGAGAGATCTTCCTCAGTTTCTAGCTCTTGTGATGGGTTGGAAAGCATAGAGAGTGGCATGTTGAAATGATTTTCTTATTGGATTACTCCTTCTTCTTCATCAGATGGATGTCTATCTGCATTATTAGTTTCATCAAAATCTACATGCATAGACTCCTCTAATGGACCGGCTCTCTTGACATATATTCTATATACCTTGATGTTAGTCGAGTATCTTAGAAAAATTCATTCATCAGCCTTTGGCTCAAACTTACCTAGCTGCTCCTTGCTATTTAGGATAAAACACCTCTAGCCAAATGATTTGTGATGATCAATCTTAGGCTTATGCCCTCACCAAAACTCATAGGGTGTTATCTCCAGAATTAGGTGAGCTAAAACCCGATTCAGAATATAACAGGCTGTGTTAACATCTTCTCCTAAAAAGTTATTTGGTAGATTGTTATAACTTAGTATGGATTGAGCCATTCCAACTATGGTTTCTGTTCTTCCTTTCTACAACCCTATTTGTTGAGGAGTATAAGGAGTAGAAAAGTTATGGTCAATTCTATGAGCTAAACAAATTTCTTCGAAATGAAAGTTCTTGAATTCACATCCATGATCACTTCATGTAGAACCCAAGTTAATAGTATGTCACAGTACTAAGTTGTTTTGGAAATAGCAAACTATCTAGGATAGTGAAATCAATTAAGTACTATGTTTTGCTGGAAAATTAATTAAGTTATGACTTAGAGTAGGAAGAGCTGAGTCTATGTTGAGTACTAATAGTTTAGGATTACTTCACTCAGCTCATGCTGAGTCCTGCTTTTATTTAATTAAAAGCATTTCTTTAGACACGTAGAGACTTGATGATACATGTGCTACTAACTTCGTCTGTGAAGGAGCGAAATATTCTTTAATTACTTTTTAGGGGAAAAAATGCTGAAATTAATGAAGATTCTTATGGTCCTCACAATGCTAAAACGTGTCAGTACGGATGTCAGAGATTCCTGGCTACAGTCCAAGTAAAAGGAATTTTCTATTATGTACCGCGTCTCAAGTGTCTCCATGCAAATCTTTCAATGTCAGTAAGGTCATCTAATGAGAAGACTCTAAATTGCATTCTAGCACGTCTCTCTTAAAACCAGATTGCTCGAAGATAAACGAGATTTTGTCAACGGAATTTTATCACACCTCAACATTCAAATTTTATCTCTACATGTCCTGGAATCTATCTCCAATGGGAAGATTCGAAAGATTAGAAGAGATGAGAAATTGAAGATCAGCAATATCATAATGTTTGCAACGGCTTCTTCACAGAGCTTCAATGTATAAATAGAAGACTGGAGTAGACGTTCAAACTTGATGAATCACCTCGAATTTCTTAAGAGCTAAAACGCTAGGCAAATTACTCTAGCTTCCAAAAGAAATTCCACCGTAAGAAATCAGCAAACACCAAAGTTTATAAATTTTTGTAATAGAGAGAAATTACTTAGATTAACATTGTAAGGATTCAACGCTTCTATAAGTTGAATCCAATTCGCATTCTTATTTAATCTTAGTGTCAGTTTGGGAAGGGTACCCAAATTGAGTTGAGCGGTAGTTAGAAAGGAGGGTACTTTCTGTAATAGTGTCTACCCATTGTAAAAGTATCTCCAACTATTGAAGGAACGACTCACTAGGGGATTAAAGCTCGAAGATGGTATTCAGGGACTAGAGGTAGGCTAGGGGCTGAACCAGGATAAATCTCAGGTTGACGTTCTAACTTTAACTGCTAAGCTTTAGCAATGATAAGCTCATTCATCTATCTTTCATTCATTATCTTGCTTGTTATCTAATCTGTGCTGTGTAGTCTTACTCAGCTAAAGATTGAAGATAAATTATGCCAGCAAAGCTGAGTAGTTTATAAGTTTTCATGTCGCACTCAGCATGCATACTCAGCACGCATATAAAAACCGAACTTGGTCAATAACTTTAAAATTTATTTAAAGTAACAAGACTAAGCATTTACCCCACTCTACTGTTGTTAAGAGCCTGTTTACGGACCAATAAGTGGTATCAGAGTAGTTGCTCAACTTTTAGAGTAATCATCTTTGAGTTAGATCCATAAATGGCTTACAACAACTATAATTCCAGTTCCAGTAAGGCAATTCTCCTTAAGGAGGGAATGTCTATTACTAGACCACCTCTATTTGACGGTAATCATTATACATTCTGGAAAAATAGAATGAAAAATTTCATCCAATCCCAAAGCATACAGGCTTGGCTCGCTATCGAGCATGGTCCCAGAGTTCCCATAGTTGTGAGGAACGGTGTGCGTACATCAGTAGATCCAGAGGACTATGATGATGCTGACCTAAGGCTTCTCAAAGAGAATGCTACATCGATTAATTACTTACACTATTCGTTAGATCTTACTAAGTTCAATAGGGTCTTAGGATGTGAAACAACACAGGACATCTGGAAGAAGCTGGAGATTACCTATGAGGGGATCGACAAGGTCAAGGAGTCAAAGATCAATCTCATGCTGAGGGAGTATGAGATATTCTCGATGGGCACCAGTGAGGGTATTCAAAGCACGAATACCAGGTTCATTAACATTGTTAATGAACTGAAGAGGCTTGGGAAGGAGTTCACTAAAGAGGAGCTCATCAAGAAGATTCTCCGCACTCTTACAAGAGAGTGGGATTCCAAGAAGAGCGCTATCGAGGAGGCTCATGATCTTAAGATCTAAAGCTATGATAAGTAGATAGGCACCTTGCTAACTCATGAGATGTCTCTGAGGAAATACTCAGATGACTCCAAGAGGAATCGAGGCAAGGAGGGAAAAGCCATTATCCTTAAAGTAGATTCATCATATGAGTCCACTAGTTGCGACTCTAATGAGCAAATGGCCCTTCTAACAAGGTGTTCCAAATGCTTAATTAAGAAGGACAGGAAGTTCAACAGCAAGAAGAAGATTCCCAATAAAATCAAGTTAACTTAGCACTGGCAAGGAGCTGAGGAAGGATCGAAGAAGGAGCATAGCAAAGATATCTAATGCTTTGGCTATGGAGAGAAAGGCCACATCCAGTCAAGTAGTCCCAAGGCAAAGAAGGATAGGTTCAACAAGAGGTTCCCCAACAAAAATGAGGCACTTGCTACCACTTGGAGCGATTCAGAAGAATCTTCATCATCTGATGAGGAAGCTACTAATTAGGTTAACCTTTTCTTGATAGCCATTGAGAATCATCATGGTGAAGGCTTAGCATATACCTCCTGTAGAGATCATTCCGCTATTAGCTTTGAAGCTGAGCGTGATAAAGGAAAAGCTCCTCAAGCTGAGGTATATTCTAAAGTGTAGAACCTAAGTTAATAGTACGTCATACTACTGAGTTGTTTTGGAAATAGCAAACTATCAAGGATAGTGAAATTAATTGAGTACTAAGTAGACTCTTAATTGATAAAGCTAACTTGAGTTCATTCAAGGGAGAATATCTCAGTTTTGCTGGATAATTAATTAAGTTATGACTTAGAGTAGGAAAAGTTGAGTACTACATAGTTTAAGATTACTTCACTCAGCTCGTGCTGAGTTCTGCCTTTATTTAATTAAAAGCACGTTATTTTGACACGTAGAGACTTAATGATACATGTGCTACTAACTTCATCTGTGAAGGAACAGAATATTCCTTAATTGCTTTTCAAGAGAAAAGGTGCTGAAATTAATGCAGATTCCTATGGTCCTCACAATGCAAAAATGTGTCAATACAGATGTTAGAGATTCCTTGCAACAGTCCAAGTAAAAGGAATTTTCTATTATACACCATGTCTCAAGTGTCTCCGCGCGGTTCTCTCAATGTCAACAAGGTCATTCAATGAGAAAACTCCACGTTGCATTCTAGCGCGTCTCTCTTAGAACAAGATTACTTGAAGATAAACAACATTTTTTCAATAAAGTTTTATCACCTCAACGTTCAAAATCTATCTCAAATTATCTTGGAATCTATCTACAATGGGAAGATTCGAAAGATTAGAAGAGATAAGAAATTGAAGATCAGTAATATCGTAAAGTTTGCAACGGCTACTGATAAGTGTATAATTACACTTATTATCATATTAATTTTATACACTAAACACTATAGTTTAAGTCATTTTTATACTTCATATAAAAGATTTCATGTGGTATATATTTGTTTTTTATGCAAATGCAGATACTAGGTAAATCTTGGGAGTAAAATCATCTAAAGTGGAATTTTATTAAAAAAGAGAGAAAAAGGTACAAAAAGATGAGTGGAACTTAAAGATTTGGCTTAGGATTGAAGCTGTCAAAGATCGGTGAAGTTACAAGGAGAACTCTAAAGAAAAATGCAATTCACGGTCGCGATAATCATTCGCAATCACTACTTATTCTTCTTCAAAATAGAAATCTGCCAATCAAAGATTCACGGTCATAACTTGTATATCGTGGTCGTGACTTGGATGGTTTTCTAGTTTAATCTTCTTAACTACCAACCGCCATCAACTACTAACGAATAGACACCTATAAAAAATCAACCAATCATGAAAAGGTGCTTATCCATTGTGGATTAGATTGAAGCTTCTCAACTAATCATAATGAAGTAATGTAATCACTCACCAATGGACACAACTCTTCATATGGATAGATATAACCCTTCGAACTCTATAAATAGGGCTTCATGACCTCACAATTTCAGGCAGCAACAAGTGATGCATTAGAGTGCATGAGTGAGATATAGTGTGTGTATAGATAGCGAATTCACTACATCCATAAGTGTTAGCGAGAAAATGTTTAAGTGATTCGAATCCTTGTTTCAATCACTAGATTTCTCTATACTCTCGAGCTATTGTTGTATAAGAGTACTTGTAAATCACTTATCAATAAAAGTTTTCGTTCTTCAATATTCGTTTGTTCGATATTCGCAAAGAATAGCATCCTAGCAGAGGTTCTGTACGGGCTGAGACCGAATTAAAAGTAGATGCAGGAATTGCGGGAATTGACGACTCCCATTAAAGAGTGGATACGATTTAATCAACTTTAGCTTTCAATTACATACCTTACAACTTGCTTTGCTTTCTACTTATACTTTCTATTTCGAAGTTTATGATATGTCTATATGGCATAATGAGTATTTCGTGTTAAGTCTTTTATATTAATCAAGTTATATGCGTTGGAGTTAATTTTAAGAGTAGTTTTAGGGTTAACAATATCATGTATAATCAGTGGATCTATGATGTAACCCTGTTTAGTGAGCTAACATTTTTGGAATGGTAACTTGCTAAATGTGGCTACGTGAGAGCGACTTGTACTAAGCATTGTATTGATGTTGTCCAGGTTTATATAATTATCTTAATTCGTTTACTCTAGGTTTAGAAAAGTTATTTCATGTGTTGCTCTGCGATGAATAATTGAAAATTTGGGTATTTTGAACTGAGTCTGTTAGATTAGTTTAGTGAATCGTAACATCTTTGTTGAACTTGCATATTTTCTCTACTATCCTTATTTAGTAGGGAAAATCTATATATTTAGATTCTCTAATCTTTCATATCTATCTTTACTCATTCTTCATTTTAACCCTCTTATCCAAAATATTAAATCTATTTTATTTTCTTTATTCTATCTTCCGTGTTGATCTTTAGAGCTAGTCCTTCCTTGTGGGTTCGATATTTTTTAAAACTACGTCGCAACTGTATACTTGTAGTTATCATCTTTTTTCTAGCTTGATAAGTGGTATTGACAACACCTATACTTTACGTGAACAAGTTTTTTGCACCTTAATAGATAGCCAAACCCTTTGCGAAAAAGTTATTAAACTTATCAGTAGAAAAGTGGTGAACAAGTTTTTGGCGCCGTTGCCGGGGAAGGCAAAAGCGTTCTAAAGATAAAATTGTCCAAGGAAGGCAAGTGCATTCTAGTGATTAATTATATCTATTTATTTCGTTTCTTGGTTATTTAATTTTCTAATCTTATTCTAGATATGAAAAGATTATGAAATAATCATCTTAGAGGTGTTAAGTCATCTTAATTCTTGACAAATGAAAGATTTTCTTCTGTTTTCCTATTTGTGTTCGCGACTGTCTATCATGCTCATGAATTCCTGATTAAAACTTTCTATTTCTTACTTTTAGTATACTCACGATCATGAACTAGGATCACGATCGAGATGTGATAAAAAACTACAGCGGTTTGAGCAGTTTTTTGACGGTTTCTCTCAAATTCTACATATAGGGTGTGACTCTCATAACTCTTTACTTTAGATATCCGAAATTCCTTTTCTATCAATTAAAAATTTCTATTCTAAACCTTGAAATCAATCAACCCTTTTTCATCAAAATGGTTCACTCAAACAAATCTGTTCTTATTCCTCCTTCAGACCTGCAAGAATGGTATGAAGCACCTTTTCCTATTCACTCTCGAGAGGAAGGTGATCATTTTGAAACCATTAGGGATGTAGATTTCACTAGTTCTTATGTCATTCATAAGAATAGTTTCATTCAATTAGGAATCTATGAGAGGGTAATGCATTACCTTGGAATCCTAAACTTCATTCTCTATTCCTCTATGAATATTGGGAACAGTAAAGATAACTGCTAGGAAATGCTGATTTCATTAGTATGGATGAATTCTAAGATGAATTGTTTAGAGTATCGACATCAAGGAAAGAAATATAAATTGTCATGGAAGAAGTTGGAGCAAAATTTAGGGTTCCCTAAAGATTGTTGCTACAAAATGCTTCTTGGTTGGGATCCACTACCAACTCGGAATCGCCTTATTGGAAAAGATGAATACAAATAGGAATCTACCTATAGCCGGTGGATCTGAGATCCCTGTTTGCTCACGTTACACTTTTATCTAAGTAGTGCGCTTTTCGGTAGATCTAGTTCTGACTTGGTCATTCTTGACGAATTGTTTATCTTGGAAGCAATTTGGAATGGCATACCTGTGGACGTATCGAGGATTATGATGAGGACTCTTATGTGTACCGCGATTGATCCTGGTAGGATAGCATACGGGTGTCGAACTATGGCAAATTTATTAGGAAAAATTGGGAGATTACCAAGTAGTGAAGAAGTCTTTACCAATGAAGATAAAATTCCGGAGTTAACTACAGAAATTTTCTTCAAGCAGGGATTTCTAACCAAGTGTATTGGTGAGAATGGGATAACCTATGATTGGAAATCATGGGATGAGAGAGTAGAAGCTGATAAAAAGCAAGAAAGAGAAATTGCTAGGAAAGAAGGAATTAGTTCAACTAATCTTAAAAGGAAGTTGAATGAATTAATGGAGGAACAAATCTCTATTCATCGCAAGATTAGCAATATCCATATTTTGGTATGTGATGTTGAAAGGGATTTGCGAGAGTCACGATATAAGATTGATTAGATGATTGAATCATTCATTTCAACCTGAATAAGTTTCTTATCTTTTCATTTTAGAAATTTTGTATAGGTAGAGTTCAATTTGTTTTATGTTTTGTATTAGTTGTGTTTGTTTGTTAGTTGTTGGTTTTCTTTTGTTATGTTTACTTGTAAATATATGTTAAATATGGAAATAAATTTGCACAACAAGACGTTGATGTTCAATTGCTATCATCACCATGATTACCCAAGGTATAATAGTAAATATTTATCATTTATATTTAACAAAGTTTGTTTGTGTTTGTGTTTCTAAGTTTTTATAGGTACAAGTCTAAAAATTGAAGGAATTTGAAGAGCAAAGAATATCGTGACCGTGACTTAATTCGCGCTCGTGATCATTGGATATCAAAACACACTGTTTCTATCGTGGGGAAAGTCATGATCATGATAGGCCTTTGCGTTCGTGACACGGGCAAAATATAACCGTTAGAGATCGCAAACAAACACGTGACAGATGTCCGTAACCGCCATTAACATCTAGTTTTGAGCCTAAACGGCTAGAATCCCATTTATGACCAATTAGAGACCCATTAAACCTCTATAATAGGTCCCAGTTGAACCCTAGCCACCACACCTTCTAAAAAACCTTCAAATTTTTGAATTTTCTCATCTTCTATATTCAAGCATCTAAACCTTTTTCTTTAAAACCAATATGACTCGTGTGAAGAGAACAACACAAAAGAAAGGAGCCCAATCAATTCAAGAAGAATTTGATTGTCCTTTCCCATTGAGGATGAGAGAAGAAGGTAAAAGATTCCAGAAGTTAAGCAAATTGGATATCACCGGGATGATATTCTTTGATGTAGTCTTCTTAGAAACTCTTAATCTTCGTGAAGAGATGGAAGCCTACCTTTCGGCTCTTGGTTTTAAAAGATTTGTGACTTTGCGGTTTCCACAAAATCGATATTGGATTCTTGAGTGTTTGGTAACATTCAACTTCGAAGATTCAAGGAAGAGGGCAATACAATTTCGGAATCAAGGACAACAATACACCATCATGAGAGAGATGATGGGTGAATGGTTGGGTTTTGAGATTGCTAATTCACTAAGCATGATGGATTCATTTCAACCTAATTGAGTTTGGGTAAATTTATCGGGTAAGAGAGTCTTCGATCCCAAAAATTCTCCTAACAAACTTATTAAGGATGAATGCATTCTTTTTCTCCACAAATACCTTTCCACTTCGGTATTGTATCGAGTAGAGAATACAAAGGTTCAAAAGAAAGACTTGTTTGTTCTTTCGTTCGCTACGATGAAACAAAAAGTGGAAATTGTGGATATTATATGGGATATGATAAAGAAGAACTCGATGAGCATGAGAAGTAAGATTGGAGCGGTCGAAATTATCACTACCATAATCTTGGGTGCAAGAGGTAAACTCCCCTATGTTCAACAACCGAGTGAGCATTTTCGCTACATGGATGGGACTTATTTGAAGAACTCCAAACTTCTACAAGAAAACAGTGGTGTATATTCCTTCTACTCCTATTCCAATCGCATCAAGAAACTCAACTTGACTCATGAAGATTCTTCCGTCGGACCATCCGATCCATCCGTAAACCGTCGTAAAGGAAAAGTTTTGATGACTGAAATAGAAGAAGATGATGAAGAGGATGAAGAAGCTCCGAAAGATTGGATGGCTAGCATGTAACTAAAGTTGGATAATTGCCAAGCGAAACTTGGAATTATGAAGAAAGACATGAAGATTATAAAGAAAAGCAGTAAATCGATGCTTCGAAAATTACTTTCATTCTTTAGGAGACAAAATTGTCAATTCACTCCTAGTCCACTGGATTCTCCTTCGCAATAGAACAGGTTTATTCTTTTCTTTACTTTATCTTTGTCAATTCTATTTTTAGACTAGCTTTAGTTTAGTCTTTTATTTTTATTAAATGTCTCACAATGAGGACATCGTGTTCTTTAGTGTGGGGGACATTTGTAAAAATCTCGTAAAAACCAAAAAAATTGAATAAAATAAAAAAATTGAAGAATTTGAAAATTTTTCTTGATATTTTTGTTAATTATACACTCTCATTTCTTATACTTTACTAATATTTGTCTAAGGTTATGTTGAGTGTTAGGTATTTACAAGTTTGATGTTAGTGCATAACATTTATCAATTTGGCAAGGATGAGTGGAGAGTAACATTCGAGAGTAACATTTCAAGTAAGTTTCGATATATATTTCGATGCAACATGAATTAGTAAAAGTTATATAGTTTTAGTTTAATGCTTCCAATAAGTTTAAGTTCAGTAATATCTAATGGTATTCTTACTATGAGTTTTATATGCAAATCTTGAATATGTCCTATAAGTTTTGAGTGTGTTTAAAGTGTTAGGAAACTGTGGCCATTATACTTTGAAATTGATTAATAAAGGATGAGGGTATTAAAGAAAAATCAAAAGAAAGAGAGGATAACCAATGAGTTACGCAAAAGGTGAGGAATGGCACGGAAAAGAAACTGCAACCATTCATTGAGTGAAAATAGAAAAGAAAGCATAGCATGAAAAATGGGTGCAAAGTACAAAGGATTTCAAAAACATATGCTTAAAAGAAAAAAATGAGAGAGTGTTATGGAGCATAAAATGCTACCATTAAAAAAAGGGGAGAGTGGTATAGAGCCTAAAATGCAACCACTGAGAGTGTTTTAGCATCCTAGGTTACCTAAAAATGCCTTGAGAGAAATTAATCAAAGATTGCTTTCTATGTCCATTATACTTTATACTATTCTTAAGAGAAGGTAATATTCGAGTATGCATATAACGCTTATATGAAGATGCGATTCGGTTGACTCTCCATTAAGAGCAAAGGTATGCAACTAAACTCTATAAATTGAACATTACTAATTTGTGGGAAATTTCAAACTTCTATTTGAAATGTTTTGCAAAGTGGAATGTGGTACTCACTACAATGGTCTTTTGCCAAAAGAGGTACAAACTTGTTTACCAATTTATACACTTCTATTGAATTTAACTTGAGGACAAGGCAAAAGTTAAGTGTGGGAGAGTGATAAGTGTATAATTACACTTAGTATCATATTAATTTTATAGACTAAACACTATAGTTTAAGTCATTTTTATACTTCATATAAAAGATTTCACGTGGTATGTAGTTATTTTTTATGCAAATGCATATACTAGGTAAATCTTGGGAGTAAAATGATCTAAAGTGAAATTCTATGAAAAAAGAGTGAAAAAGGTGCAAAAAGATGCGTGGAACTTAAAGATTTGGCTTAGGATCGAAGCTGTCAAAGATCGGTGAAGCTATAAGGAGAATTCTGAAGAAAATGCAATTCACGATCGTGACTTGTTCTTCTTCAAAAAAAAAATCTGCCAATCAAAGATTCATGGTCTCGACTTGTATATCACGGTAGCGACTTGGATGGTTTTCTGGTTTAATCTTCTTAACTACCAACCACTAGATAAGGTTGATCAATCGCCATCAACAGCCATTAACTACTAATGAATAGAAAACTATCAGAAATCAACCAATCATGAAAAGGTGCCTATCCATTGTGGATTAGATTGAAGCTTCTCAACCAATCACAATGAAGTGATGCAATCATTCACCAATGGACACAACTCTTTGTATGGATAGACGCAACCCTTTGAACTCTATAAATAGGGCTTCAAAACCTCACAATTTTATGTAGCAGCAAGTGGTGCATTAGAGTGCATGAGTGAGATATAGTGTGTGTATAGATAGAGAATTTTCTACGTTCATAAGTGTTAGTGAGAAAATGTTTAAGTGATTCGAATCCTTGTTTTGATCACTAGATTTCTCTATACTCTCGAGCGATTGTTGTATAAGTGTACTTGTATATCACTTATCAATAAAATTTTTCGTTCTTCAATATTCGTTTGTTCGATATTCTCAAAGAATAGCATCCTAGCAGAGGTTCTGTACGGGCCGAGACCGAATTAAAAGTAGAAACAGGAATTGCGAGAATTGATGACTCCCATTAAAGAGTTGATACGGTTTGATCAACTTTAGCTTTCACTTACATACCTTACAACTTTGCTTTGATTTCTACCTATACTTTCTATTTTGAAGTTTATGATATGTCTATGTGTCATAATGCATATTTCATGTTAAGTCTTTTATATTAATCAAGTTATATGCATTGGAGTTAATTTTAAGAGTAGTTTCGAGGTTAACAATATCGTGTATAATCACTGGATCTATGATATAACGTTGTTTAGTGAGCCAACAATTTTGGAATGGTAACTTGCTAAATGTGGCTATGTGAGAACGACCAGTACTAAGCATAGTATTGACGTTGTTTAGGTTTATATAATTGTCTTAATTCATTTGCACTAGGTTTAGAAAAGTTATTTCATGTGTTGCTCTGCGACGAATAATTGAACATCTGGGTATTTTAAACCGAGTCTGTTAGATTAGTTTAGTGAATCGTAACATCTTTGTTGAACTTGCATGTTTTCTCTACTATCCTTATTTCATAGGGAAAATTTATATATTTAGATTCTCTAATATTTCGTACCTATATTACTCATTCTTCATTCTAACCCTCTTATCCAAAATATTAAATCTATTTTATTTTCTTTATTCTGTCTTCCTTGTTGATCTTTAGAGCTAGTCCTTCCCTGTGTGTTCGATATCTTTTAAAATTACATTGCAACTGTATACTTATAGTTATCATCATTTTTCTATCTTGAAAGGTGGTATTGACAATACCTATACTTTACGTGAACAACTTTTTAGCACCATTAATATATAGCCAAACTCTTTGCGAAAAATTTATTAAACTTATTAGTAGAAAAGTGGCGAACAGCTACTTCGGAGAGCTTCAAAGTATAAATAGAAGACTGGAGCAGACTTTCAAACTTAGTGAATCACCTTGAATTTCTGAAGAGCTAAAACGTTGCACAAATCACTCTAGCTTCCAAAGAAATTCCACCACAAGCAATTAGCAAACATCAAAGTTCATATCTGTTTGTAGTAGAGAGAAATCACTTAGATTAACATTGTAAGGATTCAACGCTTCTATAAGTTGAATCCAGTTTGCGTTCTTATTTAATCTGAGTGTCAGTTTGGGAAGGGTACCTAAACTGAGTTGAGTAGTAGTTAGAAAGGAGGGTACTTTCTGTAATAGTGTCTACTTGTTGTAAAGGTTTCTCTGCCTATTGAAGGTATGACTCACTAGTGAATTAAAGCTCAGAGATGGTATCCGGGGACTAGAGGTAGGCTAGGGGCTAAACCAGGATAAATCTCAGGTGTTGATGTTCTAATTTTAAGCATTAAGCTTTAGTAGTGATAAGCTCATTCATCTCTCTCTGTCTCATTCATTATCTTGCTTGTTATTCGATCTGTGCTGAGTAGTCTTACTCAGCTAAAGATTGAAGATAAACTATACCATCAAACCTGAGCAGTTTATAAGTTTTTATATCACACTCAGCAGGCATATAAAAATTGAACTTGGTGAATAACTTTAAAATTTTTATTAAAAGTAACCAAGATTAAGCATTCACCCTCCTCTGCTATTGTTAAGAGCCCGTTTATGGACCAACATGAATTTCCTTTATCCATTGATGAATTTGCCTAGGCTCTCTTTGATGTTATGAAACTAACTAATAAATCAATGAAAAACATCAAAGAGATAGTGAGGAGAAGTGATGATTTGGAAGATACTAATGCTTCCTTATCGCTTGATATCCGCTTTCTTCAAGAAAAAGCTGAGTAAGAAGAATGAGCTATTAGTAAGCTCACTAAGAAATTAGATTAGTTGACTGCTGAGATAATGGCTTTAAAGAAGAGAGAGGTTCCTCCTCCAGCAAACAGTCAAACTCAGAGTGACCAAACTCGCAATTCTAAGAGGAAGAATTCCTCTACATAGAAGAAAGTGATCCAGCCCAAACCAAAATAGTGTGTGCTTTTTGTGGGAAAACTGGACATGACACAGTTCTTTGTAGGCATAAAAATGGTTCTTATGACAAGTACGATTGGTCAAACTTAAGCACTGCTAACAAAGAAGGACCCAACTCGAAAGCATGGGTACCTAAGAAAACATAACTATTTTGCAGGTGAGCCTTAGATCTGCTGATGACTCTTGAACGTGGTATTTGGATAGCGCATGCTCAAGGCATATGATGGGAGATGAAAGCCAGTTCATCTCATTGGAGCGCAAAAGAAATTGAAGTGTAAGTTTTGGAGATAACCAGAAAGGCAAGATTATGGGCTATAACACTGTTGGTATCTCTCCTTCAATCGAAGAGGTTTCTATTTTCAAGGGTCTAAAGTTCAATCTACTCAGTGTAGCCCAGCTCTACGATAAAGGTAGAAAGGTTATGTTCGACTCAGCAGGATGCTCAGTAATTATTGTAAGACTAACTGTGAGCACGGGATTTTGTACCAGCTCGCGCGTTCAATGATGACGGCTTTTCGGGAAATTTATCCTCGAATCACACAATTTTTGACCATCCGACGATCTTCATATGGGAATCCTCCTCGGACGATTTACATTATTTAACTAAAAAGAAAAAAAAA
>CATIWQ010177901.1:0-35733 GCA_949673415.1 Euphorbia schlechtendalii | reverse complement strand
GCGGATTCAATTTTTTTATTATTTTAATATTTAATAATACATAATAATTATTATAATATAAATACTAATAGTCTAATACAATAAAATGATAACATTAACAACTCAGTTTAATATATAATAACATAAAATAATAAAAAATCGGTGCAGTGTTCTTAAAATTCCTGCCCAGGCGGAGCCTAGGCGCCGATTTTTAAAACACTGCTTTTTTATGTTATTTTTTTTATTAAAATATTAATTTTTTTTAACTAAAAAATCGGCGCCTAGGCCGCCTAGGACCGCCTAGTGCCCCCTAGGACCGCCTAGGCGCCGAGTTTTCGATCCTCCGCCTAACACCGCCCGATTTTACAAAATCGCGGCGGTGTTCTTAAAAATCCTGCCTACGCGGTGCCTAGGCCCGATTTTTAAAACACTGTGAAGAGATAAAGAAGAACATGTCCGAGGAATATGAGTATGCCATTTTCTCTCAAAAATTGTCCATTTTACTCATAAATTTTTTTTTGTGGACTACTTCAACATCGATTGTTTCCTGGATGTTTTCCTTTCATTCAGGGCTCGAAAAAAAGACAACCTGAGGTACAGGTATCCACGTGGAGAATCTTATTTGGATGTCATCCAAAGGTGAAACTAGCAACTGAAGCCAAAACTTTAAATATTTTCGTTTTTTATTTCTTGTAAAAGTGTCTTTTATTACTGCAGGCTGGAGCCTGTAATCATTGAACTTGAAAGACAACGAGCTCCTGTTGTGGTTATTTCTCATCAGGTTGAAACATAACAGTTTCTATATTGTCAACCAAAGTATAATTTAGCTTTTGTACGTGGCATAATTTATCACTTTCAGTTTCTGCTCCAATTTCAACACATCTTGGCGCTTTAATTCTTAGTTAGATCCGACCCTTAACAAAAAGTTTGGTTTTCACAGAATTTTATTTCATATACGATCACGTACTTGTTAAACAGATTTGTCAGTCAAGGTTCATGTTTTACAAAAAATTGAAATTTACCCACACCGCGGTCCTTTTATTTTGTTTCTGTTTTCTTATTATGCAGGCAGTATTACGAGCTTTATACGCTTACTTTGCTGATAGGCCTCTGAAGGAAATTCCTCATATTGAGGTCATTCATGAATGCATAAGTCTTGTAGAATAATGCGTTGCATACTTTTGTTGACTTAGCATGAAAATGTAAGTTGAAATGGAAACGAACAGAAAAAACATTAGCGTTAACTGCACATGTAATGCGTTGCTAATTTAACCTTTTGTTCAAGTAATCAAGTTTTGAAAAAGAAAAACTCGCAAGGGTCAAAAGTTTCTGCCTTTAGTTTTCGGGTATAATGGTCATAAGGGTTGCTGTATATTCTGTCGTTAGCAATCTGGTAAAAGAGTTTTGCTATTTTCAGATGCCGCTACATACGATAATAGAGATACAGATGGGAGTGACAGGTGTCCAAGAGAAAAGATACAAGCTCATGGACTGATACCCTGCATTTACAATCCAAACTGTAAGAATATTTTTTGTTTTTTTTGTTCATTAGCTAACAATTCATCATCAATTAGCAACAGTTAAAAGGAAATGAGCATATTGTATATGCAGTTACCTCATCTATCTATGTTTCAGTTTGAACGTTAATTTCTTCCCGGCTTTTCTAATTCCATCACAGCCAATGTAAATCGTTCAAATTTAAAAAAAAAAGGCAAGTTAATTGAATGGACAAATGGTCTCAAATATGATACATGCTCTAATCTTAAGCTGAGCACATGAGCTTTCTTAATAAAGATAAAAAAAAAAAAAAAACAAATTCTCTTTGTAACTCAATGATGTAGGGCAGTTTGTAGTTGTTTCCAAAGTCCCAAAAGCTGATCCTACTGAAAAGTAAGTTTTTTCAGGACGCAAAAACTGACCCTTGTTTAGAAAGTATGATTTGATTGATTCAAGTTCAGTCTTTATGCTGTCTTTTGCTTTTCTCACGCAAGGAAAATTATGTTAAAGTTTAGGCATTAATCTGTTTGGTAAATTTATTTTTGTTGATATTTGATGTTGCGGTTTATTGTTATTGTTTACTGTTACGATTTGATATTTACTACTAGCTAATTGATCAAAACAAAGTGTTTGACAAAATAATGATTTGCTATACCTGTGTTAGATGTAAAATTTAAAAAATGGGTATAATTTTGATCCACAGTGAATCGTAAAAGTTACGTTAAAAACTTTCTTACAAAACAACTAAACATTTATAGAAGGTTCCGTACATCATTTAGAGGTAATTAAACACTTTTAATTTCCCATATTGTCTTTGTTATGGTTAAAATAACAAAGTGCAGTTTCTCGTTAAAATACCAAATGAAGCTAAAATTTTAATTGGTTAGTTCCTTGTTTAACTTTTTAGTTTCATTTTGTTGAAATGTTGAAAATCGATTGGATATAATTAATTATCATTTTAATATGTTATAAACATATATATACACAAACATATTAAAATGATTATTAATTATATTTAGGCAACCAAAAGTTGGATTGAGCATGGGGCAGTGTCAGGACTTGCTCAATGATGGGCAAAATTCTAGTTATTCTGTGTTGTCTTTACTACCAAATGTCAAGATGTTAGAAAACCTTTAAATTTTTCATGGATTTTTCTTACAACTGATGAGCTAAAACAGTATGAGACAACTTTCCAATCTCAAACAAGAGATTATCAAGGAAGATTATTACGGTTCCATATTAATAATGTTATATCCTCCTCTTGTGTGTTGAGCGTCCATAAATAATACTAAGGACACATTTGGTTTTGAAAGTTTGATTTCATTTTAGAGATCAAAAAGTTTTCTTTGTGTTCTTCTCCACATCTATGCCAAGTGGTTCTCAACACTTGCTTGCCATACATAAAACAAAAATTATAATAAAAACAATGGTCCTGGCGGGGCTCGAACCCGCGACCTTCGGCTCATAAGACCAACGCTCTAACCAACTGAGCTACGGGGCCACTGTATGCCGAAATAAAATTTTATTTTAAAATCAGTATTAAAATGATAGCAAAAGTGTTTTTCTCTTAGTATTAACCTAATTGAAATTTGATTTGCTATCAAATTAAAGAAAAAAGGGCTGAAAGTCATATGTTAGAAAATGTTAAGATCCAATTATTGTTTAGAATTTTTAACTATAGTTTATATTTATTTATAAGACGAAGGGCACTCTTTTTCATTAATCCATCCTACCCTTCAATATTCTTTCTTGAACTTCTGTGGGAGTGCTGCAACCATACAATTTGATGATAACAAACAGAAAAAAAGTATTAGACTCAATTCCAAAAGGCAAATAACGAAAATATAACAACATAAATCCAGGGAGTTGTAAAATCATGTGAAAAGAATAATATTTGAGAACTAAGATTATTGACTTCCCCTCAAATAAACATTCTGCATCACAAAAACTAAATGAGGCAAAAGCTTCAAGTAGTGCAAATAAATCTCCAAAAGAATAATTTGACAATATTTATGGATAACTAACTGTATTCATTTTTTACTAAAAAAACTATAACTGTGTTAGACCTTTCACAGTGTTAAAATTTCATTTGAGTTATGGGAAAACTAAATTTCTTGTTTGGATGGTTATTTAAAGCCAACTCTCTCTTAGCATATGAACTCGATGAAGTCGACATGCTAAGATGTCAAAGACGAGATTACTAATGATAACTTGCGAACATTTGAGACTGAATTTTGTTTTTCAACTTCTTTCCTTGGCTTATAGAAGTTGAATTCTGTTTTTCAACTTCTTTCCTTAGCTTATTGAAGTTGGAACTGTTTTTCGTGAGCAATGGGAAAACTCCTAAAATCTGGAGACAAAAATGGTGGAAAAACTACTCACAAACAAATACACCTAATGTGATTGATCATTCAATACAATGTAGTTTTATTTGTAGTGAACATATTTATTTTCTCTAGGCCATCTAATTGATAAATGAAATCAGTTACTCCTTCCGGTTCCTAATACATGTAATTTTAGATTTTTCATCAAAACTAATAAGACATTTAATACATTATTAAAATGATTAATTTATCTCTTTTAAATTATAATAAAATTTTATCTCTTCTTAATTACCAACTTATAAATTAATTTACACTTTATCTCTTTCCTAGATAATGCAAGGGTAAATTGGAAAAATATTGTAGAAAAGTGCATTGATGATTTAAAATGACAAGTAATAGGAACCAAAGTAAAAAATTTAAAATGACAAATATTAGGAACCGGGGGAGTACATGTTAATTGATAAATTATTGTGAATGAACTGATGTTTTGCTATTGATTGTTTCACATTTCAATGGCAAAAATCATTAAGAAGGTTTTAAAAATCTTCTGCGTCTACTAAGTAGAAACAAGTCCGGACACTTCATATGTAGTAGAACAATTTAACACCATACAAAACAACAATTTTTTTGAGGAGTTAGTCCAAATACTTCTATTTTTTAATCAAAACTAACCACATTTTGCTGAAACCTGTACGGATAGGGGACGTCATATTATATTGAAAATTACAAGTTGTGAGATTTTGGTGTTGACGGAAGTGAAATTATAAGAAGACATGCTTATATAAATGCATGCTGAAATGCAAAATTCCACTATTACGGAACGAGGTTTACTCATCGTTGTATATCCCGAGTTCCATGAATAACAACAAGTCCCATGTTACCCAAACACAATTGCGAACAAGATTCGAAAGAGAGAAAATTTGCTCACTCAGCAGGTGGGTTGATTCATTAGAATTTGTTGTCTGTTCCAAGAAAAGGTTGGTTTCATGGTTCTTCCAGCGTGGCATTGGAGTATTCTTCGTTTGAATACCGGTTTGTGGTGCTGGAATTTGAATAAGGGGAATATGCAGAAACTGGGCTGCCTCGCGAGTACCGGTTCTGTGCAGCTGTGCTACTTCGAGTTGCCTTCATTCGAGCCTTCCTACCCTGCAATGGTGTTATCGAGTAACAAAATTAAGAAAATTAACTAGTTATCGAGTTTTTGAGTAACCCTAAACCCTAATACATGACTTCAGCTACAAAGGACTCTCAAAGACTATATTTCTCTCAACAATTGCAATTACCATAGAACAAGATATATTGTTTTGTTCAACCATTCATTCAATAAGAGAATCTTGATATGCATGAAAATAATAGTAACAAAGCTACTTGGGGCCTATTTGGGATTGTTTTCCCAGCCACTGTTTCGGAAAGCCCCACTCATAAACTTTCAATAGAACAAAAGATTTTGACTCTTGATTCTATTTAACTAGGGTCTGTTTGATATTGATTTTCCTGATGTAAAAATCTGTTGTCATAGAGAGAGCTTGAAAACGGAGCTTTCCGGGATAGCAGCCTAGGAAAGCAATCTCAAACTGGCTCTTACGCATACTAATGAACAGTGTTTTAAAAGGCGCAAGTCGGGCCGGGGACCTAGGCGGGGACTAGGAAGGTTAGTGTTTTAAAATATTTAATATTTATTAATGAATTAGAATAATAAATTTAACTAACACACAATTTTTTATATAATAAAATTAAAAATTCATGTAGCAACATTTTTTTGGGCTTTGATGATACTTTTTTAGACTTTGGCAACACTATTTTGAACTTTGGCGACACTTTTCTAATCTTCGGCGACACTTTTCTGGGTTTTGGTGACAATTTCCGCCTTGACCGCCCGATTATATAAAATCGTGGCAGTGTTCAAAAAAACCTCGCGTAGGCGGGCGGCCACCTTTTAAAACAGAGCTAATGAATGACTAATGATCAATAATTTCAATGCACGTATCGACATGAACAACAACGAAAACGAGTAGGATCAATCACCTTTCCCATGCACTTCTCCAAATGAGGAGCAAACCTCCCGGCCATGATAGATCGTCCGCAATTCATACAGTCGAATATTTCGCTAGCAATGGCAGGATGGGTTTGCCCAAATATGTCAACCACGTATTTGGCATTGGTTTCGATGTTGTTACTACTAGGATCAGCTACCCTGGCGCGGGCTTGTGTCGATAATCGCAATTCTTCTTCCTCCCCCTCCAAGTTCTTATCAAGCCCCAACTTTGCTATTCGGTGACACTCAGAAGCAACATCAACAATTATTGAATCAAGCAGATCCCCAAAAAAATGAGATGAAAGCTACAACATGAAAAAAAAAGCTTCAAACAAAGATACAGATCAAGAGTTCTTCTGTATGCTAATCAACATCCACTAGATCTGAAATAGAGTAGTTTGAAGGCTAATGAAACCTATAACTGTTATCCACTTAATAACTCCAGTAAAAGCTAGTCTAAGAAACTGCTACCTCTTTTTAAACATTTCCATTAAAGCTAACATAGCCTCAAATCCCTGAACACTTGACAATTGGATCATGCTTTTTGCATTACAGATTGCAATTTCTTCTGTTTACCTTTAGATTACAGATTTTGTTAACAAAAAAAGGTAGATTAAAAAATAACTGAAGAATTCATCCACATTGATTTGATCTGATAAAGTAATTTTAAGGCTAACAAAACCTAGAGATTTTATCTACTTAAGAACTCCACTAGAAGAAAATCTCAGATACTGTTATCTCTTGTAACATTTCAATTAACTCAAATCCCTAAACACATATCTGTTGAATCATGCTTTTCGACAACTGAATTCAAATCCCTAAAAGATTGAAATCGAAAATTGAATTCACTCATAATAATATCCGATCGATAAGAAACAAAACTTATGAGCAAAAGTTGAGATTGAGAATACCTGATTATGAGGAGACACATTATCGTCGTTTGAGTTAGACATTACTATCTTATCTTAAGAGCTGAAGAAAAATATCATCGGCGGATTTTTGAGATTGAAGCTACCAAATCGAATAATCAAAGCAAGAATCGAAATCAGGACTCACAGAACCAAAAGATGAAACTGCCCCTTCTCTCCTGCCGATTTCCACAGAGATAATCACGTGCCTAGCACGAGGATAACGGAACCGTTATTTATACTATTTCGGCCGACAAATGTCCCCTAAACTTCGAAGCAAATTATCTCGTTCGAGCATCTCATGTAAAAATGCCAACTAACTGCTATTTCTCATATTTTTCTTGTTTAATTTCTAATTTTACTTATCTTTTTTAATCAAATCCTTTTTCTAGGATTTTGAACCTCAATAATGTCTATGAATAGTAGTAAAATATAATTGGGTTGGGAATTAAATACCAAATTGTTGTTGTTTTAACCAATAAAGAAATGATAAAAATTGTTTCGGTTCTAAACTGTACAAGAACCGAAATAATTTTTATCATTTCTTTCAAAAATTTTTTTTTTTAACTTTTTTGGATAGAATCGAAACTTTTTCTTTCGGTTCTGTCAATCACTGCAACCGAGGTAGAAAAATCTGCCTCAGTTGCAGTGTAATGTAAGAACCGAAACTAAAAGTTCTGGTTCTTGCACAAAATAAAAAAAATAAAGCTGCTGGCGCTGCAGCCAAGGAGCTACAGCACCAACACCAGCAGCTTTAATTGGGAACCTCCACTGTTGGAGATTCCCATACGTATTGACCGGGGTAATACCCGGTCAATCCCTAAAATATCCAATATATACCTTCAAAAACAACTTTGTTTATCAACCTGCTAAACTCATTGAATTCAAATTCATTACTCACCTCTCCTCTTATTTTCTATCTACACACTCTTAGTTCTACTGCATCATTTTCACTCTTTACTCTTATTTCTCACTAAGTGTATTAGGTAAAAAAAATCTAAATTCAGTTTCTTTATCTATTGAGTTAATAATGAGCAAAATCTAAGTTTGTAATATTTTTTTACAGGTTTTGGTTCAAGCATACATCTAAAGGTATGTAACTAAAATTCAAAATCTTAATTTTGCTGTTTTCTTTATCTGTATTTTCTTTTGAAATTAATGTAAAATAACTCTAAATTTTAATTTGACATTCATATTATGTTATAATTTTCTACAATGAAGTAAATAAGAAATTATTTTATTTATATGTCATTGAACCTAAAATATACTGAGTTGTATGTTTTAATTTAATAGTATTGTTTTTTTAAGTTTATGATATGTCTCATGTTGTATTGCTATTTAGTTACTATTTTATCTTTATATTTAGTTATTGTTTTATTTTTATATTTTTTGTTGCTATGCAATTATAATATGACTCTAGCATTAGTTTGTTTTATTTTGTCCGTGATTTTAATAAAAAGTTTATAATGTTACTTTTATTAATTATTGAAAGTTTATATATTTTTTACTTTATTATACTCTTATTAATAACAAATATATTACTATATTTATAATAACAGATATCACTATACATTTAAAAAATAAATAAAATTATTTAATAATAAATGTATTACGAAATTGATAACAAATATTACTATATTGATTCGTAAATTTTGAAAGTTGATATATTATTATCTTTTAATAGTTGGTCATTATTATAGTATGTTTTGAAATATGCTATTTCATTGTTTTGTCTTAGTATTTTAGATTGTTATAGGAGAATTTTTTTGATTCAAATGTTAATTTTCGAAATGAGTCTTTGATGTAAATATTTCAAAAGAAAAATAAAATGTTTTAATGTGTAATATGTCTTTATAATGTTTACACGTGTTAATTTGGTAGTATTTATAATAGTTAAAACATGAAACTAATGTTTTCATGTGGTTTCTACATTACCTGTAGAACAATGTCACGAAATATTCATTACATTATAAATTGGAGAGGATGGATGCCAAACAATAGCGATGTTGGATTTGAGTACGATATCTCTAGCCCAACAGCTATGCAAAGATGTGTGAAGGTCAAAAAGAAACCGACATTTAGTAGACTTGTTGAAAAGATATCGATGGAGATTGGATTTGGAAATAATGGAAGGGTAAAGAGGATCGTGTACAAATATCCTATGTCACCTAATAGTTATGGGCACATAGATATTTGTAGCGATGAAGAAATTGAATTCATTCATCGTAATTTGGATAACATCATGTATTATAATACAGTTGTGTTATTTGTTTAATATGAGATATATGATGTCCAAGAAGAATTGCATCCTTTTTCTACTTAGGAAAATCGAGGGTCATTGTCAACTTCAACTTTTGCATACAGTGAAGTTGAAGTATCCGATCCTCTACAAATTGCACCAAGTAACAACGTGAATCCCATGAGCAATGAAGTAGGAAGTTCTCAACATGTAGACGAAGACGAAGAAGTAGAAGATCCGATGTGTGGTTTCGAAGATGCAACAGTTGAACCAAATGACATTGACAACACGGAAGATGAAGAAAACACGGTCGATTTAGAATTTTATGATAACAGTGATGATGATAATGAACATGAAGATACACCACAAGCGGAAAATAATTTGACAGGTGTGGATGGAGGGGTAATCGATTTAAATACGACTCCTTCGGATGTCGAGGAAAGGTACGAGATTCCTCCAATTGTTCCTTAATCAGCTTTTGAATTTCCATGCCCTACTTATACAATGATAGAGGAACAGGATTATGTGCAATATGCCAATGAATATAACGATATTGGCACATGGGACGGGGTCTCTGAGTTGAGAGCTAGATTAGTTTTTGCTGGAAAAAAAGAAGTGCAAGCAGCAATGAAGTTCACTTCAATGAAAAAACATGTCTCGTATCGAGTGGTTGAATCACAACCACATAAATTAGCTCTAAGGTGTAATACTGAAGAAGATGGACAAGGATGAATGTGTGGATGACGACTTCGTGCAATCTACAAGAAGAAAATCAACATGTGGCAAATCACTATACTCCATGATCTACACACATGCTTGAACTTTCGACCATCTCAAGACCATCAGAATCTTGATGGAACTTTCATCACTGACTCAATTTTAGGAATGGTTGCTAAAAATCCTGCATTGAGCTTAGATATGATAACTGAGCATGTTAAAGATAAGTGGGGCTACAACATTTCAAGAAAGAAGGCTTTTCGGTAGTTGGGAAAAATCATATGATAGGTTGCCACGTTACTTGAATGCATTAACCCATTACAGCCCTGGTTTCATTAGCATTATAATCACAGATGAAATAGCTAATGATCAATACAAGATGTTCAAATGAGTGTTTTGATCTTTCAAGCCATGCATTGAAGGGTTCAAGTATTGTAGACCTGTCATTCAGATTGATGGAACATTCTTGTATGGAAAATATCATCACACATTGTTAGTGGCAACCACACTGGATGGTAATAATCATATCCTCCCCATTGGTTTTTCAATTGTTGAAAGTGAGAATCAATCTAGTTGGGGATGGTTCATGGAGTGCATAAGGGTGTTTGTGACACAACGGACTGGGTTAGGTGTCATTTCAGACAGACATGCTAGCATCCTACATGCAATGAACAATGAGGATTCTGGGTGGAAAGAACCTATTGCATATCACCATTTTTGTCTTAGACATTTTACGAGCTATTACAATCACAAGTTCCATAATACTGTAGTGAAAAAACTGTTATATCGAGCCAGTATGAACTTATTTTTTTCTCATTTCTTAATAATTTAATTTTTTATACCATCAATATAAAAATTTTTATGTGTTAATTTGATTTGATTTAGGAGCTCAAGCACAAAAGTGGAAGTTCATTAAGCAAATGAATGAAATCATAGCGATAGATGAAAGTGCTTTCCAATGGGCTATGGAGAAACCTGTGTCTAAGTAAAGTTTGGCATATGATAATACTTCAAGATGTGGTCACATGTGCACCAATGTTGCCAAGTGTGTCAATAGTGTGTTAAAAGACATTCACCAAATGCCCATCCAGAGCATTATTGAACACACATTTGGAAAACTGGTACATTATTTTGACACCCGTCGAAATAAATACCGAAATTTAATTGAGATGGGAGAAAAGGTGACTCCGATTTGTAAGAAAATGGTGGGAAAATATGCATGTAAGGGAAATTGTCATACAGTCACGAACTATGATAGTAGAAGTGGAATGTGCAAAGTTCAAACTATGTATGATCCAATCAGAGGAAAATGGGGAAATATTCAGATTGTGAACCTAAGGGCCGCTTGTGTACATGCCAAAAATTCCAAAACTACAAAATACCTTGTTCACATGCAATTGCCGCATGCAAGCACTTGCGTCGCAATATTTGGGATTTCATTGATGAAGTGTACACTTTGGATAAGAACTTACAAGTGTACAAGTATCCTTTTAATCCATTACCTCACAAGGACTACTGGCTAGAAGTGAATTTGCAAATGACTTTGATAGTAAATCCAGCATGCAAATGGAAAAAAGGAAGGCCAAAATCAACAAGAATTAGAAATGAAATGAATGAGAAAGAGAAGGGGACCACTTCGTACAAATGTAATAATTGTGGTGGAAGTAGGCATAACAAAACTAGTTGTAAAAATCCTAGTGGAAGTGAGCATCATGTAAACTAATAAATATTTCCATTTTATTTATGAAGTATGGACATTGATGTTGTTAATTCCATTTTATTACAATGCAACATGAATTTTATTTGAACATGTCTTTGTATATTTGAATAGTTTAATTATTTTTGTTTAATTAGCTAATTTATGTTAAAACAGATTTTTTTCTATATAAGATAACATTTTGCAGTATTGAATTAACTTGGTCTGTAAATATGTCATAATACTTATATAAAGACTTATGTAAAAAAAACTTGTTATGCCCTCTTGATTTTGGTGTAAAACATCGTATGTTTTAGCAAGTACTTTCTACAATAATAAATTTTACATAGTTTATTTAACAATTATAGAATAAAGTAGTTAAGTAGCTGAATTTTTACTCTCTAAAAAACAGATTAGGAACAATAATACAAATAAATTAGCAGACAAGCATATTAATATGATGCATTACTAACATTTTTAAACAAATATTCACCTAAACCACGGCCTTTCATGTGGTTATGCATTAAGGTCAAATGTATTTTGTTCTTCGAATTGTATTTGTGGTTGACCCTCCATATTCATTGCAGCCAACATATCCAATTTCATTCTGAACATCATATGGGATATTTGTGTTTGTATTGCTATTGTAAAGATGACTTGAAGAACCTATCCCACTATAACATTTGTTTGGTAATTTTACATTATTGCATTTCCATACACATCAAAACTTGGATTTCCAAATGGCCGAGCATTATGCAGTGTTGGAGAGATAAAATCCTGGTTGATTGGATCAGGACTACCGAACATGGAGTTGGACCCATCTGTCGGAGATTGAATATGTTGGACATTTAGATCAAGCATATTATCTGTAATGTTTAATATTTGGCTAACGAAATAAGGATCTTCATCCCGATAGGTTGATGGGCCACCATGTTCATTAAAAACATTTTGGTTGCTCGATGGACCAACATTTTCACGATACTCATGAAAAAAATGTGGTTCTGGAATTTGTTGAATTACTTGAGGAAGTGGAGGGTAAGGAACTCTCTTACGTCTCTGATGTAGAGCGGATCGACGTCGTTGTCTAATAGACTCGGGGCTCATGATGGTTTCATACGAAATTGGTGGAGGAGCACAATGTGTTTCATATGTCCTAGACATACGATATTCTTGATTTAATCCACCAAGCATACTTCCCACAACATTCTCAACATTATTGCGCATAAATTGATCTTCTCCCATGTGATAAATATGTTCAAGACCATCTCCCTACAAAAATCAATTATAAACCAAACAAACTTCATTTAATATAGTGCCATGCATGTTACGGAATATACTACATTTTAGAAAAAAACCCATACCAATGCATGATTTTCAGCACCATCTTGGCAAATCCAACGTCTGGTTATACGTAGGTACCACTTCATATATTCAAATTGTGGTCTTAAAATTAGACCCTCCATCACTGTCGAAATTGCAATCCTGGTAGCACGTAAATTCCATAATTGTATGTAACAAAAAAATTTGACGGCCCAATCTATTTCTCCCCACCCACTCAATGTGATTGTTTGCAGATTTTGCACATCGCAATTTATTGCACTCGGTATAGGCTAATCCATTCCAAATTGACGCAAGAAATGATCAGAATGATGAAACTCAATTATATGAAATGATATAATTGGTACAATTGCTCTCCAAATATCCATTCCACGTCGACAATACGGAGGCAACTGGTGAAGGATGTGTTTATATGGTGTCCATACAAACTAAAAATAAATATTTTTTGACAAATTAAGTTTCACATTATTGGCTAAAACTTGTTACCTTTAGATATAAATGAATATGTTATTAAAAAAGGCAAACCTGATCAGGCCTCAAATGATCAAATAATATTCTTGAATATTCCAATTCAGATCTCCGTGAAACTGCACCTTTCCACCTTTAATTCAATTAAATATGTTAAACATATGAATCCATATTCAAAATTTTACTCACTAATAAATAAGTTATATTATTGAAACTAGTGATATAATTTTCACCTAATCCCATATGGTTCTCCGTTAGAAGGGGTATATTCACGTGATTGTGTACGAGATATGATCGTCAACCGCTCATATGCCCATAGCACTAAAAGTTGAAGATATCCGTAAATTTGATCTTTTTCTAGATTTGTTGCTTTAGTTAGCTCTCGTTACAAATTTCCTAGGACAACCGCTCCCCATGCATAACTATCACAACCGTTGGTAGTTAAATGTTCTAGTAATTGTAACCACATCACATTAACCCCATTACCCCTAGCATTGCAAAAGAGTAAACCACCAAATAAAATCAGGATAAAAGCACGAGTATATTGATTAACTGTAACATCATCGACATTTTCAGGTAAGATCGAGAAATTATCCCTTAACCATTTCAGCTTTATAAATTTTCCCAAGACATTTTTTAGGTCCGGGATCTTTCCCAATAAATATTCACATGCTGATGTGAGAAGTATGGCACCTATCGTACTACCTGTACAACAACACCGTCTACTCATAAACCTGTTAAAACCTCCACATCTTGCAAGATGATCGTAGTTTCGCTGACACTAAAATGGAATGTAAAGGTCTCTGGCCTCAATCTTTCCACAAGTGCATTAATTAACTTATGCTCAACTTTCATTGATCAAAGTTTGAGAACCCCCTCAAATCCGCATTCCACTAACTTTGTATATATCCTTGGATCAATATTTTCTAATGTTGACCTCGCTGCGCATTTGACTTTTAATTCTTACAAAGACTGTCAATTTATAATTTTTTAATAATGTTATTAGTTCATGTTAGGAAATAACTTAAAATTTATATGAAATTTTACCTCCCTAATCCAGATGTTTTGTGATCTATGTTTTTCTTGTAAATGTAATATAGATCTGTTCAGTGGTCCAAGATTAATAATTTGTCCAGCTCTTCGAATATTTGTCATTTTTCCTTGCATAAGAAAATAAAAATATTTTGTGAAATTTAACTTATCATACTAAGAATTTAACATGCTAACTCATACAAAAAAAAGATTGATTTCAAATATTTTGAAATATAAATAAAGAGGCCCAAAATAAGAAAAATTATTGTCTGAAAATAACTTTTGTAAAATACTTAGAACCTAATTGACGAAATGTTTTGATTAGCTAATAAAACTACATTTTTAAGGAATATTGGCTACATTCAATTTAAATTTAGGTTACATACCTCTTGATGTGCTTGAGCCAATTCCCGTAGAAAAAAAATTATCAAGTAACAAAGTGATATTTAAAATATGGAAGTGTTTGAGTTAAAATAAATGAATGAAGGTATGTGAATATGTGAATGAAGGTATGTGAATGAATAGAGATTAAATAGAGAGGGAGTAAAAATTGGATCAACCGGTCAAGGAAATCTCCAACAATGGAAATTCCCAATTAAAGCTACTAGCGCTTAATTTATTTATTTATTTTCTGTGTAAGAACCGAAATTTTTTTATTTCGGTTCTTACACTACTCTGCAACTGAGGCAGACTTTTCTACCTCAGTTGCAGTGATTGACAGAACAGAAACAAAAAGTTTTGGTTCTGTAAAAAAAAAGTTAAAAAAATTTTTTTTTGAAAGAAATGATAAAACTTCTTTCAGGTCTTATACATTTTAGAATGAAAGAATTTTTATCATTTCTTCATTAGTTAAAACAACAACAATTTAATATTTAATTCTCAACTCAACTATATTTTACTACTATTCATGTACATCAGAGATTCAAAACACACCAAATCTTTTGCACTCAAGTAGTATACGACCGGCCCAAGGACCAAGGACGAATTGTAGGCCTGTCACTGGGAATTAGGCCCCTTTCAATTTAAAGTCCAAACTGTAAAGACAACATTTTGATTATATATTCTACTTTATTCTGGCATATAAAATACTTAAAGCTTTTAAAAATTATTTTATTTTGAATCCCGTTATCTTCTTCTTTAATTACAATAATTAAAAATTTAGTTTTTCATTATTTTCCTATATTTGTTGACTATAGTTGGTATATAATATTCAATTTTATAAAATACTCTCTCCATTATAAAATAATTATCGCTTTAGGACTTTAGAAAAATTTCAAAATAACTGTCGTTTAATGCACATTGGAAACGACTAAAGAAATAAAGTATCCAATTAACTTTTAAATTAACAAAAATCATGAAATAAATAAATATTTTTATTGCTTTAATTAATGTAGTCTTGGTATTGACAAAGAACCTAAAGTGACAGTTTTTTGAAATGGAGGGAATAAAGTTTTAGAGTTTGATTGTGACGAGGAACAGTATATATCAAGAGTTATAGAATTAAACATGTTCATCGTGCGGGTTATGCCGAGTTTGGATTGGATTTGATCATGCTTTGCATAAAAAAATCAACCTAAGTCTAATCAGGTAAAAACTTTAAAATTTCGGGCTGGGATTGGGTTTGTACTGTTATTCCCAAACCCGACTCACAACCCATACTAATTTTTTCTTTACATTTTTTATTAACTAAATATATCTAAATAAGAGAAAATTTATATAACTACATATAAATTTTACAAAAATTACATTTTTTTAAATTATTCAATTTTTTTTATGAAATATTATATTTAGATTAAAATACTCAATACGTAAAAAAATAAAAATTCAAGATAATTATTAAACATAATACATGAATGTATATTTTTATATGTATAATACTAATCGAGTCGGGCTCGGACCGAGCTTGGGCATTTGTATATAAATCAAGTTCGACCCATAAAATATCGGATTTTGACAGGTTCGAGTTTGGGTTAACTTTTTTAAAAATTGAGCGTCAAAACCCGATTCACAAAAGCGAATTTGGGCCGGACTGTGCGGATACCACGACCATGAACCGTTCTATTGAGAATAAAATACTAAAATTTTTATGAGCCGTATATTATTGTGTGGAAATTATAAAAATGTATTAGTAGTTGAGGTCGATTTAGGACTTTTCATATATTTATTGGATTCTACATCTAGATAAAAATTATACCTAAAGTATAGTTTGACATGCTGAAATAGATAACAGGATTGGTAAAACATATACCTATAGATTAGGTTAATTGTCAGAATTAGGAAATCAATTGCCAACTGATAAAAGTATTAGGTTTGTTATTTGTTGCTATCGTTTGTAGTGCAATTGCCGGCTCTTGCTTCTCTTCTTCCACCGCCGTCATCTGCGCCTCAATTTCACTGTTTTCACTCAGCCAGCTGCTTTTCAAGGTACCACCAGCACCTCGACTTGCATTCTCTTCTATGTTAAGCTGTTCAAAATAATGAATTCAATGCCCGCAAAACTCTAATTATTAGCATCGGGAGACGAAATGCCTATTATTATTATTATTATTATTATTAATAGTTATGTGTTGTGGCCTTAGTCGTGTCTCCATCAATGTAACCAATTTGGAATTTTTTGTATTGTTATGCATACCATTGTGGACTTTTATTGTTCGTTGTGTGCTGCCTATTGAGGACATAATAGCTTTTCTGTTATTTCCTATGCTATGTGCTGATCTTTTTTGCTTTATGCTGAGGTATGTGAGTTTGATTTCTGCTCTTTTTGGACTATTCAGTTTCTCTATTAGGATGAGCAGAGATTATCCAGTTGCTTCAAACTATTGTGATAGAATTGATTTTTCCGCGTTGTATATAATGAGATCAATGTTAACTGTTAAGTGACATCATAGTTTTTCCTGAGTATTTTGCCAAGTATAGTCTACTGAATGCTGAGAGTGGTATTTTGGAAGTTCATGTCTTGCATAATCTGAACTTTGAAGAAACTGTTGTTGAGTGCTATCACGTAAGTGCATTTTCTGAATCTGCTATTGAAATGAATGCTAACATGATTATACCGATTCTCATTTTGTGTCTCTCTGAAGTTCCTTGCCTGGTACTCGATTGCTTTTTCTGCCTGCTATTATGTGTTATTAAACATACGGACCTCAGTCTAACATTGGTTGGTGTTTCCTGGCTAATTTTCTACTGTATTATATGTGCAGTGATATATATGAAGAGACCGTACAAAAATCTGTGAGAATCTCATTGGTTTTCTTTGTTTCAGCCTTAGAGTAGTGGCCTGAATTTTTTCCTGCTCTACCTGGAGAGAAAACTTGCTGTTCTCAGTTTGTGCATAACATGAGCAGATCTAGTCATCATAAAGGAAGGCATGGAAAAAGTAGTGGGATTTCCCTTATTAACGATGAAGGAACTGCTGCGCGGACCAGGCCTTTGAGCTTTGATGAGATTATGTCAAAAAGGGAAAAGAAAAAGAAACAGTTTGATGATGAGAAAGAAGTAGCAATGGAAGACATTAACAGAAAAAGGTTAAAATCTGAAGTTTCTAAAAGGGATAATGGACAAAGTAATTCATCTAGTTATAAGAAACATTTGTTGGAGGAAGATACAAAGAAAAGTTCCAGAAAGAACAAAGAGAGTGCATCTGTGAAGGATAACTATGTAGATGAAAGCAAAGACAGAAGAATTAGAGATTCAGAAACCAAACTGAAACCCAAAATGGACAAAGATCTGAAAACTAAAGGCAGGATTGAAGAGAAAAAGCATGGAAGGAGAAATAGTGATGAGCGGAAAACCATTGTGACTGAATATGAAGTTTCAAACAAGTATTCAAGAGATTTCTCACAGATTGATAGACATGTAGATGGAAGGAGAGGAAAATTTGAACGAGAGAACAAGAGAAAAGACCGAAATGTGGTTGATGAAAGAAATAGAGATACGCATCCTACAAAGAAGCATGATATACGGAAAGGGCATGATAGAGAAATTTGCGACAGAAAGGAGAAGAAGGAATCGTCAAAATCTCGCTATGAAGAAACAAAGCTGAAAAGAAGACGGCCAAGGAGTAGAGAGGGTGAGGAGAGAGATGGAAGATCTGTTTCACCTTTGTCAAAGTCACAGAAACGAGCATCTTATCATGGTAGAGAACATGGAGAACTATCTTCGCATTCTAGTAAAGGGATATCTGACCGGCAACATTCTGACGCTGATAGGAGCAAGAATACAAATAATGGTTCTACTGGCCAACATTGGAAGCATAGTGGCTCTACAAGTGGGCTTGGTGGTTATTCACCTAGGAAGAGGAGAAGTGAGGCTGGTGCAAAGACTCCTTCTCCACCTAAACGCTCACCAGAGAAGAAAAATGCCAAATGGGACCTTGCTCCTCCAAGTTCTCAAAACACCTTGTCCATGATAGTTCCTTTTAATTTTCAATTGCCAAACAATAGTTTATCTGTAAATCTTCATGAATTGGGTGCAGTTTCTGTTCCTTCAGTCACGGTCAAACCCTTTTCAGGGGTTTCATCCAGTATTTTGTTAGCAAATAAGAATAACTCTGTTGACCCTGTTCAACTTACGCTAGCAACTCGACCTATGAGGAGGCTTTATGTGGAGAATATACCAGCTTCAGCTTCTGAGAAAGCTGTAATCGAATGTCTTAATAATTTTCTGATCTCTTCAGGTGTTAACCATATAAAAGGAACCCAGCCTTGTATTAGCTGCATTGTGAGTAGATAATTTATCAGTTAATAACGTCCTTGTCCCTGTCAAGCATATCATTGTAAGTGTAATTTTGTTGTATCTTAGCATTGTCCTGTTTGGACTGTAGATTAACAAAGAGAAAGGCCAAGCCCTTGTGGAATTTCTTACTCCTGAAGATGCTTCTGCAGCTCTTCGCTTCGATGGCAATTTTTTCTCTGGCTCTATCATAAAAATAAGACGCCCCAAAGACTTTGTTGAATCGGCTGTAAGAATTTCTATCTTACAATGGTTGCTTCTCTTAATGCTTTAACTCTATGCTCTTTTGCAACATTTGGTTCTCGGATGAGTTTGTTGAATTGGCTGTAAGAATAGTTACCTTCCAATGATTGCTTCTCTTAATACTCATAACTCTATACTGTTTTGCAACTTGTGGTTCTGGAAGGTTGTTGACCTAGAGCCATAAAATTACAATTTTGGTTACATAATTTGTTCTCTACCGCATTACCTTTTTCTGATATGACAGATATGTATCCCTTGTAAAATATGAGGCTGAGGAGGCATCATCTTTATTATTTTAGTGCACAGAATGATGTGTTTGGAGATTCTTGATGTCAAGTTGTCGTCATGATAATTTGGTGCTTACTACATTTGAGCTGTCATTTTTTTGTCCTCCGATGTAATACACACTATGTAACAATCCTGATGTGCTTTTATG
The DNA here is from genome assembly GCA_949673415.1 of Euphorbia schlechtendalii. Classification (NCBI taxonomy): domain Eukaryota; kingdom Viridiplantae; phylum Streptophyta; class Magnoliopsida; order Malpighiales; family Euphorbiaceae; genus Euphorbia; species Euphorbia schlechtendalii. The sequence goes on along the minus strand of CATIWQ010177901.1, from coordinate 16,090 downwards.
TTTTCAAGTTGGGGTGTTTTCTTTATTTTGTTTTTGGTTATAGTACTTCACTGAAGCTTATGTGATGAGAGCTCTTTTTTCCGTATAAATTCTTCTAGCACTTTTGCATTTCAATTCTGCTTTTTCACTTTCTGAGGTTATTGTGGTTATCATTCATGTAGCAGGTTTTCAGACATTGCTATTTTCATGCAGACTGGTGAACCTGAAAGATCAGTGGCTGCAGTTGAGACAGTTAGCAATGTTGTGAAGGATTCGCCTCATAAGGTATGCGAATCACCATTAAAACGTGTTTTTATTTTTCTGCATGCATGTGCTTCCTTTTCATTCCTTGTAAATAGTTAAATCCTCCATTTTGGGCTTCTCTTCATTTTGATTGGAAGTTTGTCAATATTCACTTCATGAATTTTGTGTTCAGCGTCAACTTTTCAGAAAAATATTATTCAACATTGTTATGTGCATGATATTCTTTTTTCACTGTTTCTTTCATTTGAGCTTTGCAATTGAGTAAGTGAAAACAGTGGAAGGATTGGGAATGGAAACAGTTATGATGTTGTAGAAGGAAAATCTTACCTTTTGCTTTAGAGAAAAAGACCCCCTCTAAAATTTTATTGCAGCATGCACCCATGATTATATTATTTTGAATCATTATCTTATATCCAAGTATAAGGCTACAGTACTTTTGAGTATGTAACGTGGGAAACTGGGAATTGATCTGAGGAGCCAATACAGCTGTATTTACTAGCCACGATTGAAGTTATTGATTTGGTCTCAATTTGTCATTCGTCAAGTAAGAACAAATAAGTCCATTTTGACTTTGTGGTGACCAACTTGCATATTTGACTAAACTGGCAACATGCATTCATTTTGAAAATCATTTGGCTTAAAAAGCTAATTTTGACTCATTTGTCCTGACTAGACAACTTGAGGGTTATTGCTTATTTTACTCTATTATTATATTATTGATTGGACTTGAGTGCATCTGTTTCTCTCTTACCCATGTAAACTTGGTAGTTATTAATTATGAGTATTTTGGAACAATAGATTTGAAAGGGTTAAGCATTTAGGTGCATGGCTATACCAGGAATTCAGGATACGGGTTCAGTGTTAGCTCAGTACGAAATATGATTATATCCATGCTTCCTTTTGTGATTCAAGTGTCTACTACAATTTTTAGGAGCTATGAAATGGAGAGCTGTTTAAATGCTTGTGTGAAATTAGGCTATTATTAATAGAAAAGGAACAAAAAAATGATGGTAGGCATAGACTGATGCCCTATGTGCTGAATTGCTGAAATATATATTTTAGTTTAGAGGATTTTAAAAGTTAATCAATTAATGTGAGTTGCCTTTGTTGTATTGTAAGTTCGAACCTTCTGTTGATGCAATAATAGATGGAAGTTGTAACTTGACTAGTTGTTGAACCGCTGTCCTAATAAGGAGAAAAGGATATTAATGCAGTTAATTAGGCTGGATTGTTTCCTTGTAAACTGGCACAAATATAGTTGCATGTGCTTTATCTGTGATGGGAAATTAGGCTCTTGTCCTTTTGTTGCTGACATTTAAGCTTCATTTTTTTGTTGAATTTGATTTCTTGCGTTGTTGGGCAGATTTTCATTGGTGGTATCTCAAAGACTCTATCTTCTGAAATGGTAATTATTTGTGTATTTATTCAACCTAGGCCTATCTTTAGATTGCTCAAGAGGCCTCCTTTTTTTTATTGATCAGTCAGCTTGCTTGCCCCCACTCTCTAACTTCCTTGCCTTGTTTCTGTATTCAGATTTAGTTTTATCTTTATGTCACTGCTCTTCTCTGGTCTGTGAAGTGACTTAATGATTGTTTTCTCTCTGCCTGTGTCTCTCTCTAGATTATTGAGATTGCGAGCTCATTTGGACAATTGAAAGCATACCATTTTGAAAATAGTTATCATCAGAATGAGCCACATGCTTTTCTTGAGGTACTAGAACTTGATTGCTCTTTCTTAGCATTAGACTTCGAATGTTCTTTGAGTAATGTTGCTAAGGGCGCTTTGTTGTGTATCCACATTCAGTATTCCCATGAATTTTATTATTGAGTTTTCATATAAATCTTTTTTCTCTCTTCACGCTTTAGAACTTACATAATCCTTTTGATGTCAGTATGTGGACAAATCAGTGACTTCCAAAGCATGTGCGGGTCTTAATGGTATGAAGTTGGGAGGTCAAGTACTAACTGTACTTCAAGTTTATCCAAATGCATCTACCTTGGTATTACATGGCCACTGGCTCTTGTGTAGAATATTAATTCTATCTATTAACTATAAATGCGCGCTAACCTAAGAAAACAAAACTCATATTCTAGGAAAACAGTGTAAACCCACCATTCTACGGGATCCCGGATCATGCCAAGCCACTTCTTGTAAAGCCAACACAAGTTCTACAGCTTAAAAATATGGTATTGTATGTTTTGATATTTTTAGTTAGGGTTTATCTTTTTTTCCTATATAAATACTCTTGTCGAACTTGATTACTATTTCCTTAACTTTTCTTTCTTGCCTTTTTTTTATCTTTGAAAATGAATTAGTTCGATTCAGAAAATCTCCCATCACTTTCGGAGACAGAAATTGAGGAAGTACTGGAAGATGTACGTGTAGAGTGTGCAAGGTTAGAGAATAGAGTAAACCACTCTTCACTAGTATATCTCGTCTGAAAACTTCTTAAACATCATCCATTCATCCTGCAGGTTTGGCGCTGTAAAAACTGTTAACTTTGTCAAATATGGTTCAACTCCCAGCTCCACTGCACAAGTATGTGAAGTCCATGATGACAAGGACTTGAATCGGTCTCTGCCTAACTTGGAGTTTGATGAAACAAATGCTAAAGCAGACAGAGTCGAGGAAGCTACCAAGCTTTCAGTTGCTACAAGTAATGGTGTTGAATATGAAGGCAATATGATAGGGGACGAGATTTGCGAGCCAGGTCAAATCGATAATGATGCATCTCTTGAAAGTCTACCTAGTATCAAGAATATTCCTGAATCTGGAGAGCTTGCTAACCAGATGTCGAATGATGAATCAGGCACTGCTGGTGACAAGGTCATGAGAAATATTCATACTAAGGATTCAATCAAGGCAGGCAAAATGCTCCTGGAAGCAGACTCAAATTTAGAGAAAGTCAGTGGAGATATAATACGCTACATATTTGAGGCAGGCTGTGTTTTTGTAGAGTTCCGAAGAGAAGAAGCGTCATGTGCAGCTGCCCATTGTTTGCACGGACGATTATTTGATAATCGGACGGTGACAGTGGGATACGTTCCTCTTGACATCTACCGAGCCAGATTTCCTAAGTAAATCCATGGTGATGCTACTAATTGGTTTTGGTAACACGAAGGGCCAGTGGGGGACAATGAGCTCTATCAACCATGTGTAGTAATATGACCCGAGAAATTGATGAAGTAATTGTAGAGACCAAAATTTATAGCTGCCGGACTTGAATGGTGAGAGCTATTAGCTTGTGACACATAAGATCAGGCATAGGGCATTCTGATAGTGTATTCTCATTATATCTTTCTTATAGATTACATGCTGGCAAATTTCTCAATCTTGTGCTAATGATCAGATTATCTTTACAATCATTGTTTTTGTCCTTGATTGTGAGTTTATACAATTCATGTGGTTTTGGTTTGTTCTCTTTGCCCAAGGAAACCCAGCAAAGCCAATTTCACTTTCAGAATCGTCCTAAATATTAGTATTGGTGACAAAATGTAAGCATAATTTGCATTGAAAATATTCCAAGTCCAACTTCCATGTTCGTTTCTAAATGGCATTATATCCTTGTTGTATTATTTTACTTTCATTTGATTGGTGGAATGACTAATGTGGAATAGAAAGAAAATGAATAGAAAAAATGTAAAAAATGGTAGAGTATTTGTTTAGAATCCATCACCGGGTGGAATAGTTATTCTTAGCTAGTTTACATCTCCTGAAATAATTATTTTTTATCGAAATAAAGGAATAATTGTTCCATGATGATGGATTCTTGTCAAATGCTATAGCAAGTTTAACTTTTTTTCATTCATTTTTTTTTCTATTCTATGGAGTAGACATTCGGCCAACCAAGCAAGTGGCTAGATCTAGTGGCAGAGATTGTTGTCTATGGGTTATCATGTATTCTTTTATCTTTTTTCTCTTACGACATTGGAATTTGGAAGAGTGATTTGTTTCCTAAACCAAAGCCCAAATATAGAGTCTGATTATGGGCCTGACAAAAAGAAGCCTCAAATGAAATGTAGAATAGACTCCATGTTATCCATTCATTCTCTCTCTCTTCCCATGACAATTCTCCACGGTCTGGATAACAAAATCTCATTCTTCTTTTTCTTCTAATTGAAATACAAATTCAGAAAACCAGACAAGGCGATGGCAATGGCGACAGCTCCAGCTTCTATTTACTTTCGCAGGCCACAATTGGCAACCTCTTCCTCTTCAAAAACTACTTCTGTTTCTGAGCTAGGGTTTGTTGCTTCCCAATTGAGTGGCATCAGAATTTCTACCACTCTTCCTGAAAGCTCAAAGTCCATTTCTTTTATTTCAACTCCTGCCCTTCAACCTGTTGTTTCCCGTAATCTTCTCTTCTCTAGTTTTTGCTTACTGAATTTTCATTTGCTAATAATGTATGCAGTCACTGATAAGTAAGTGCTTAGAATTGAGTGAATTCTGTCTTTTATTTGGTGGGTTTAAACAGTAACTAAGCTTAGCACTTTAGAATTTTAACATTTGGGAATATTCTGTGTTTTTACCTCACCTCAGCGAGTGCTCAAGAAATTGAAATGCTTACCAAGTATTGAGATTTGATAGATTAATGGAAGGTTTGAGCTTTCTGCACTTAGTCATGCTACTGAATACGTTTTTCCCTTGATATTTTCACAATTTGTTCTAACAGAATGTAGAAATTGCATTAATTATCATGTCCTAGTGGCACCTATGGGCTGTGTGTCTTTGTTGACAACACAGTAACAAAGAGATCTCAAGTTTGATTTCGAATTTGTAGGAGCTTTAACTAACAGCAGATTTGGATAATGTTAATCAAGATATTTTAAACACACACAACAGAAGAATATGTATGAATGGCAATGTTAATCTCACCTTCTGGCTTCTTCTTTAAAGGGGACATTGTATTCAACATAAACTTACGATACGGTAGACGAAGAATACTTGTGATAGCATGATTTTGCTGAGTATAGATAGGGATTTAATGATCTCAGCATTTGCATAATGTACAATTACATGTAGTTCTTATATGCTTGTATATGATATTGCTCATGTTACAATATACCTTATACAGATTTCTGTTCTTCGCAAGTAATCACTCAGTGTGGCTTGATTCGAATCATTTGAAATGGTGATGTTGGCTTTTCTTTTTGCAGGTAGAATTTGTCCATTTACAGGGAAGAAAGCGAATAGAGCAAACAAAGTATCATTTTCAAACCACAAGACAAAGAAGTTGCAGTTTGTGAATCTGCAGTACAAGAAGATTTGGTGGGAAGCTGGTAACCGTTATGTCAAACTGCGGTTATCCACCAAAGCCATTAAGACTATAGAGAAGAATGGGCTCGATGCTGTCGCTAAGAAAGCTGGCATTGATCTTCGCAAGAAGTAGGAGTTTTGTTTGCTTATTCGGATTTTGCTCCTGTTTTACTTCTAAATCTTTCATTTCCCTATTCAAATATTCTGTTGTTTTTATGTAATATATACTTTGTAATTCCTGCCATATTCGGAATTAGCTTTTCTCACAATGTGCTTCTTTATCTTTCATTTGATCATTATTTCTGATATGAGCTTTAAAGATACATAATAGATTGCAAACGACATTGAAGAGTGAACTATATAGGGGGAATTTAGTTTGAGATTAGGTTACATTATGTGAAGGAAATAGGGGTTCAAACGAACCTGCCAGTGAACTATTCGGCGTTTGACTTGGTTAAAGCTTATTCAAGCTTGGCTTGTTAATATATGAGTTTGATTGCGGACAAAAAATTTACTTGAATATAGCTTGAATAATAGGGTACTCGCCTTGAAAACTTGCGAACATGCTCGATAAGCAGCTCGATAAGCTTGTGAACATATTCAAAAATATGAATACTAAAATTATCATATAAAATATAAGTATATTATGAAAAATAAGTATACATGTTCATTTATGTAGCATAAAATTTGAGTATTTTAAGAGATTAAATAAGTTCTAATTATATAGCAATTTTATTCATGTAGTCAAAATATAAATTTAAGTTTGAAACTCGACTGCTTGTTGAAAATTTGATCAATATTTTCAGCTAAAGCTTGGCTAATTTCAATCGAACAAAGCTCGACTAAGATCGATTTAAGCTTTGATCGGGCTCAGTTTAACCAAGCTCGAGTTCGGCTCGGACTCGATTTAATCGAAGCTCGAGTTCTCTTCAAAATTCAACAAACGGGTTCTTGTGTTCAGACTCGGCTCGGCTTGTTTACAGCACTATACTATAATACCTAGACTCATCTAAAGTTGAAGTGTCTGACACAGACACGCCTCAGACATGTGTCCGACACTTACTTTTTTCCTGGACATACCACATAAGCTATTTTCTTCCGAATACTTCCCCGACATGCGTTGAACATATAGAGTGTATGACTTGTTTCTATTAAAAATTAGGTCAAAGCAAAAAAAAAAAAAAAAAAAACAGGGCACTTGAAAAAGACTCCAAAGCCACAATTGTTATCGATTTCTCTCCACCTAATGAAAGAAACTGTCCATCCAATGATTTTGATTTATCTTCAGTCTACCATCCTTCTCTAATTCATGTCTCTATGACTCTTGATCCTCAATATTTGAGAGCAACGATTGCTGCTATTCACTCCGTTCTCAAGCACTCATCTTTGCCAAATGGTCTTTTAACTCTTTACCAACACCTTGGCATAGGATTGCTTATATCTATAATCAGATTGGATAACTTTAGTTGGGATGGTTGATAATAAAGGTAGTCAAAATCTATAATTAGATTGGATTGTTTTTCATTTAGGTGATTATGGATGATATACATGTTATTAATATCCTGTGTGATTATAGACAATATTACATTTTTACAATTTTTTAAACCTTTTTTTCTAAAATTTGCTATGCTCACGTGTGGGATACCAAAGACCCAAGGAAACACATTAAAATACTTTCTTATACTCTTTATTTTTCTCACTTTTCGTATACTTTTAACGGTATCTTCCATCCCGCACCAACAGTTACAACAGATCAACTGAGATTAAATACAGGTGGCGACATCTCTTTTTCTTCCAGAAGAGCTGCGGCTTCGAATTGAATAAGTGAAAGGATATTTTGGTCTATTTTTACAGGATGGTACAAAAAGAATAAAAGTGAAAATGAGGGGGATTTCAAATTATACAGCATTATATACATCTAGAGGTTTACTTTTATCTGCCTTTCCGTTCGTTGTTAATTTCCTTGTTTTCTCTCTATTTGCTTCTCCCCCTCCTTTCTCTTCCGACCGTTTGAACCTCCGGTGTCGCCGCCGACGGCCTCTTGCAACGCTCCTGATCTCTTGGTCTCCGGATTCTGGTCATTCTTCTCGGATCGGATTTTTTTCGCAACATAAGCAATCTCTTTTTCTGTGATATTCCATTTCAGGATTTTGTCAGTTTAGCTCTGCATTTGGTAATAAATTTGTTGCCATTCAAGCTCCAGCAATAATCTTTCTCTTATGGTTCCTCAGTTAAGATGATTTAGCAGAAAGGAAAAATCTGGATTGGACGATGAGCTATCAGTATCATTCTCGTAAGATTTTGTCACCTGGCTCATCCAGGAAGCGGAAAGAGAAGGAAACGTTCCATCCGTTCAAGCCTCAGCTCACAGTCACGGCTAAGCCAACGCCAAGCATTAAAGCTGAAGAATCGATTCGTTCTTCCAATCAGCTGCTGGCTGGCTACATGGCGTACGAGTACTTGACCAAAGGAACATTGTTTGGCCAGAAGTTCGATCCAGGTAGGGCGGAAGCTGTTCCTTTACTTGGTAAGCCGCCGGTAATGGAGCCGGCGAGAAAAAAGAGGGAGGAGCTGAAGGGGTATGATGAGGTGGCAAGCATATTGAAGACAAAAGGGGCACACATTCCAGGGATTGTTAACCCTGCACAACTGGCCAGGTGGATCCAAATGTGATACTTTAATTAGCACTGACATTTTCATGTATCCGTTTTAAAATTCTATATTCATGTTACTTTTTGAATTTTGAGTATTCGTTTCAATATCATGTTATCTCATTCTCATTTGTTAATTTACAGTTGATAGCATTCAAGAATATCTTTGGCTTTGGAGAGTGAAATTTGCTCACTTTGACAGATTTCAGAGACATTTGATCCAGTTTACGTTGTATTCAGCTGATTAAACTTCAAATTTAACTGTTTAGTTGGGTTGATTTGTAGAGATTAACAGATTAAACAGATACAACACTACCGTTTACCTTGTTATTTTAACAAACAACATAAAGTATTTTGATGAAAAGCAAAATCTGCTTATCTTCTGCTTTAAACAAAATATTATGGTCAAATGCCGAAAGAAAATTAGAGAAAAACAAAGACGGTCGGTTCATGCTACGCTTGCTTGATCAAGGCTGTTCTTGCTTTCAGGTTCAGAAATATCGCCCTGGAGTCAGTAGCACAATAAAAGCTGGATTAGTGTTGTAGAAATATACTTCTAATAGTGCTTAATGTAAGTTTTCATGCTATGTTTGGGATCTATAATCTATTCGCTTAATTACAACTACAAGTCTATAACCCTGAAATAAACTGATTCAGTTCATGTTATATATGAAAAAATTTCCTGTTATGCACAAATGTGCTTAGCCAGTGTTTGTGATTGAAATTACGATTAGGTCGAGTATTATATTTATCAAAAGGGGAAGGGTGTACCAGCACGATTTAACGAAGGATTGAAATAGAACGCGAAACTGCAATGGAATATACTGGTGATTCACCCAGCCGATCATAGGCGAGAACTGCATGTCATAAGCATCACAATGTTACTTCCTTGCAAACCACGCCAACATGAGAAAAAAGAGTGAAATTTGACTAAAAACATTTAAACATACACATGCTCGAATTAATACTTGTTTATCTTTTAGTAGTGGTGTAATGCAATTTAAGGATAACAAATGTTCAGATTAATGTACCTTCCAAGCTGTCAATTGAACAGAAGGGTAGTCCTCTCGGATCTTACTCTTGACTAAGCTCCACTGTCTTGCTGCAATTACAGGCAAAAGTTTATAGGCAACACAGTACACTACTAGACTGTATGGATAAAATCACACCGTCATCTTATGCCTTTAATATCACATTATTTGCTCCGCATTTGAACCCCAGATTGAACACCATCCAAAAGCAATGAACCATATCACGAAAGTTTTAAACTTTATCACAAAAGTTTTAGACTTTCAATCAGAACAGGTATTCGAGACTTGTTGATCACTTTTAGCACTCCAAGAGATTAAAACTTGACAGAAAAGCATGAACAAAACTACCTATAGTGCAAGTAAAGAGTTGTTAAATAACACAAAATGACAATACAATGGTCAAAATCAATAGATGGGTAGATCCCACGAAGAAAAGTCAAGACAATCACAACCACCTTTGTAAACTATGGAAAAATGCTAACTGGACCCAACAAAATGTCAGCAAGATCATATTAATTAAACAAAAGGCGCAGTCTAAAATTATCAAATTCGTAGTAGTACAGCAACATACCTTCAATTACCAAGCCGTAATACAACATAAACAACATGTTATTCCATGGGGAAGCAGTTAACTGTTCGAATATCACCTGATAGATCACAACAAATCAAATCGTCAATAAAAATTAAAAAGTACTTCGCCACACCAAAAAGATCTTAACTTCCAGTTTACCTTCTTAGCAACAGTTTTGTTGTCCTTTCCCTTGAAAATTATATCCATCAATTTAAAAAAGAAATGCCCAAAAGGCCCGCCATATGCAAACCCATAAAGCTGCAACAGATACAATCACAAACATTCCACAAAAGGATCAAAAAGTAATATCCTTTCTGTTTGGATACTGAGAAAGCAACACACAAGTGCTAAAAATGATTGAACATGAAATGTACGCTCTGGTACGCCTTAAAAATACGTTTCATTTTCTCTTATATAACAAGAAATAGATCAAAATCAAGAAACAGAATGCTGAAGAACTCAAACCAGAATGGTCAACGCACCATAATGAGAAACAATCTTCTTAGCTGAAGCATTTTGATCCCGGAAAGCTTTTGAGCTATGGCATCACTGAATCCAGCTAAAACTCCAGAAGTAATTGCCTGAAATAAACCGCAATATGAAACAAATAAAAATCAAAACTACTTATGCAACCATGAGCTAAAAGGCAAGATTTTGGAAACATGGGTTGATGAGAAACCAAATAAAAACCTTGGTTCTAAGAGGGTGGGCTTGAAGTTGAATGAGATATTTTCTCCATGCTTCTTTAGCTATGTCAGACATGGTGATCTCAATTCGCACTCTCTCTCTCTATTAGCTTCCCAGGAGTTAATATTATAAAGAGAGAAGAGCAAAGGAAAGGAAATGGAGAATCTGACCGAGTAGAAGTGGGAATTTAATAATCACAAGTAAAGGGTAGTAAGATCATTTGCAGGGACACTCCACCAAATGATTTCTCTCGCTAATTTCCTTGCATTCAAATTTGGTACCTATTCATTCACAATATGAACATTCTTTTAATAAATTTTGAAAAAGGTTATTTTGATTAGAGTTAGGATCAGATCCGGACTGATTCGATATCAATAAAAAAATTAAATATCGATGAAATTTATAAAAAGAAGTCAATTATTGATATTCCCCGTCATTTGACACAATTTTCTTTCAATTTTCTATATATTTCCTTCATTCTTGACATGTTTTTTTTCAAATATTCAATACATTTTTTCAATAAAAAAATTTTATGCATTGAGAAGTACATCAAGTTGTCTTAAAAATTTATAATTTAAATGATTTTATAGCTACCTCAATTTTTTTTTAAAAAGCACATCATTTTACTTCTTAAACGTCAAGTGTCAGTTTTTGACTGGAGAGAGAAAATTAAAAAAATTGATATATTTGAAAAGTCAAACCAATTAGAAATTGACATGTGACGTTCACAAAGTTATTTAGTTAAAACATAAGAAAATTATGAGATCATTTTCAAAGTTGATGGGACATCGAATTTTTTGGAACAATTTTCAACATCTACCATGCATTACGCCTAAAAAAGGATTTTACATAATTGATAGATGCGTCATTAAACAATATAATTTCCTAGAAGAAATAACCAAAATTCAATAATTAAAAAGCTTGAGGATAACTTTTAAAATTAAAACAAATAAAAGACTGATTCAGCAGATTAAATTGGTCATTAGCTGCAGGTTGTCGTTTTAGCAAAAGGGTTAAGTCTATAGCTGATAGGATTTTATATGATCGGTTACTTGTATAGTTCTTTTTGGCCTCTGTTACGAGGTTTCATTGTACATACTCTCTTTTAGCTTTAATGGATCTTTTCTTCCATTAAAAAAAACAAGACTGATCCAAAACTATGAGTAATTATCTATTTCTCTATGTCAAGTATAGTTTTTAGTTTTTACCATTAAATATAATAACCAATAGGTGATACATAAACAGTTTAATTGCAGATGATACAAACTAAGTATAATGATAGAGTTGGCCATGCATACGTAATATACTTCCGTGAATTTGCAAAATAAGGAATAATATAGTTCACATCTTCGCAAATTTTCAATTGAGTTGAACTTGATTAGATATTAAACTCGATACCAAATGATCATTCATAATAAATGTTCAGATCTATTTTCCTTCAGCAATATCGTTTCAAATCTACAACACTAGTTGATTTGATAAAATGGTGCAAACAAGATCTTTTATGTTTTTGGATTTGTAAAATCGTTTAGTTGGAAAGTTAAGAAAATATAAGTTGTAGTGTTTATTATTGTTTTTTTTAAATAAGTTTTTACCAAGGGTATGTTTGTCTTGCGAAAAAAGCATGTTTTGTGTATTTGTGTAATGTGTGTTTTTTATCTAATGTTTTATTTCCCATAAATTGCTTTTAATATATTTGGACTTATCCATGTTTCTTGGTCTACTAACCAATCGTGTTGCCCAGTTAGTTGGAGCAGATGATTCTTTGATGTGTCGGGGGTTCGAATTCATATTCATCAACCTTCGATTATAGCTGCAATTGTCTCTTATATTATTAATGAACTATATTTTTTAATAAAAAAAAAGAGATAGACTAGCTTTACTTATTTTTTTATAGTTAGTAATGATAATTTTAGCATCAAACCAAAAAGTTGTTTATAGTTAGTTTTAACTATTGGAAAAACAGGTGATCAATATTAATAAACAACTATCAATGATAGCTTAAATAAATGGAATGTAAAAAAGCGTTTTAGATTTGAATTTTACAATGATGTGCATATATAATGATTTCTGATACTTTAAAGCTTGAACTGAATGTAAACAACATATTCAATGTTAATTACATAAATAAATTTATCATGTGATGCATGAATATATTATATATGTATTGAACTGAGTGACATGTGAGGGCATAATGCACCTAAAATGAGTTATACAAATTATAACGCACCTAACATGAGTTGTATATTATCAGTCCCCAAATATCATTGACTTTTCTTTATCAATCCCCAAATATCATTGACTTTTCTTTCTGTCCCCTCTGTTGAAATCCAGTAGCTTAATTGTTATATATTTTCTTACAAAGAGAAATTAAAAGAAATCGATTCTTTCAAAATTAAAATTAGTTTCAATTGGACATGCAAATAAGTTTAAAAAATATTAATTGAAAGAGTTATCACGTAAAAGGTGGGTTTACTTCAACAAAAACATGGGAGCTAACCCTCAGCTAAGATATGCTGGGCTGGGCCAACAAAACTAACCCAGGCCCATCTTAAGGGTAGGGAATTCATCAATTTGATCCACACTTTGTAAATTATTTACAAATATGTCGTGGTCGGAAAGTGCTTTAACATAAATTCATATTTAAGTTTCATATTTTCATGGTCAAATGTATCAACAACTCCTTCACCTTTCCTCCAATTCACTTACTGTCTCATATCTTTTCAAAAGGACCCTGTAATTCCCTATCCTTTCAAAAGTGCATCTCCTGGCTCCCTCCATCGGACGTGGCAGCTGACGTAGCATGCGTTGACTTGGGTAGTGAATGTTGACTTTTTTCATATTCTTCCTTTGAAATTTCTGAAAATTTTGGAGTTTTTCCTTTACAAATTCTTTATTTCATCAAAATGATGAGATTTTTAATAACTTTTTCAATGAAGATTCTTCATTTTTTCATCGGAGGACTTAGAGAAGCAAAGTTTAGTAAGTTTCGTGAAGTTTTGAAGATTCGGGAGGTGCATTTTTTCATAGGAGATGAAGCTACGAGGTCCTTTTGAAAGGATAGGGGGCGGTAGATGGATCGATGAAAGGTGAGAGAGCTATCAATGCATTTAGCCTATTTTCATTTATATTTTCCATTCTTAAACAAATTTCAAACATATATTTTTTAATTTACGTGCCTTATTTTTTATTTAGCTCTCGAGTTCATTTTTTTAACATATCATTTTAAATTTTTTTATTTGTCTCATTTTTATCTTCGAAATTCTATCCATTATTTTTTATTTCACACTTATAGAATTCTATTAGAAGCCATGTACATATAATTTAAATAGTTAGAAATCAGTTTGATCTTAGTTAGATATCTACTAAAAGCCATTTATCTAACGAAACACATGTATATTATAATATTTGAAACTTATATAATAGATATCTAATAAGAATGTATCAATGTGTTATATATGTATAGTGGCTACTATAAATACGAACATTTTATGGCTTCTAACAAAAATATAATAGACTTCTATAAATGCGAAATATTATAATGAATGTCATTTCGAAGATAAAAATGAGACGAATAAAAAATTTTAAAACTATATGTAAAAAATTAACTATTTGAGAGATCTTTGGAAAATAAGGAAGAATAATTAACAAAAATTATTGTTACATGTGATGAAAGACATAATTGTAAATATGATACTTAAAATGGTATATGTGTTATTAGATATTTGTTTTACTAAAATTTAGTGATTATTTACAACATTTTTTTGTATAAATTATTAATTCCCTATTATTAGGATCAGTTTGGTCGGACTTGGGTTTGAAATCGAGTCAATGTTGAGGCTAGATTCATTTAAATTTAGATTTTTTAGCGTTTTTTGCATGATTTTGTTTTAATGTTAACAAATGCACACCAATTCGAATAAGTTCTTGTAATTTTTATTTGCAGAAAGAGTTGATAGATACACCTTTTCTTAAAATAAAAACAACCATTGAGTACTCTCAAATCCAACTTAACACAAAGATGAGAGGAAAATAAGCTTCAAACATGAAACAATATAGGGTAAATTTAAAAAACATGTTACGTGATTTCACTCATTTTCAAAAACATGTTCTGTGAATTTTTTTTTCAAAAGCACATCCTGTGATTTGTAACCATTGCAAAAAAAAGATTTTTAATTTTTAATTACATTATAAAAGGGGATTCTTATCAATTTTGAATTAAATTTTTTTAAGCTTGGCTAATAAAAATTCAATACACCTTAATAATAAAATTTTAAATTTTTTTATAAGCACAAATATTTTTTTGTATTTAGATGTAATGATAACTTTTAATCATAATAAAATGAAGAATTTTCCAAAATTACTTAAATTTTTATAAATAATTCTTAAATAATATGGTTAAATTATAGAAATGTTAATTTGATTGAAATAACTCCTTCAACACTTTTTTTTTAATGGAAAAATATTTTTTTCCCTTTTTGTTAACGGTTACAAACTACGGGGTATGTTTTTAAAATTTTTTTTACAAGATATGCTTTTGAAAATAAGTGAAAATACAAAGCATGTTTTGAAGTTTACCCAACAATATATCAAGGATGGATAAACCAAATCATCAAATACAAATTATCGATTTTTTACTTTTGAATAATTTTAAAAAAGTTGTAACGATTTATCAATTTTGCCGGTAGCCTTTATACCTTATGAGTATTTATTAGTATATACTACTTCTGGTATCGTAAGATTATCGATTTAGTCAAGATTTCATTTTTCCTTTTGTTTATCATTCTCACATATCAATGCAACATTAAACATTTTTTTCTTAAATTACCTTTGTATTAATTAGAAAAGAGATTAAACATAAACTGAAATTATAAAGTAATAATTAAGAACAACGAGAATTTTATAATAAAGTATAAGAGTTAAATTAGAAATTTTTATAATAAAAATAATAAATGTTTTATTAATCTTGATGAAAATTCTAAAATGATGATCTTTCAACATCGGAATGAGAATCATGAGATTTTAGCTTAAAAGTTACTCGAGGGGTTTCCCGAATTCCTTCAACAATAATATACTTATAAAGTTATAACACTTTTCCCTCGTTAAAGTTTCAAACTTTAAAATTGCCTCATTAACTCTCCAATGTCGACTTTTCTAACAATAACCTTTAGAATAATATATTTATTTGTTTGTTTTATTTTTATGTTTAATAATTTTATATATTTTTTGAAAAAATTTATCAAATCATGGTATATAAAGAGGAATAAAGCATGCAAGAAGCTTCAAAGAAGTGCACTTCGTACCTGGTTATTGTTGGATTATAAACTTGATTTAATCCAAACAAATTTGGAGGTTATTAAATGTGTTAGTTGGGAGTTGTGGTTAGATGGATGTTGTGGTTAATAAATGTGTTAGTTGGGAGTTGTGGTTAATAAATGTGTTAGTTGGGAGTTGTGGTTAATAAATGTGTTAGTTAGGAGTTGTATCATTCACCTATAAATAAGAGAGTTGTTTAGTTGTTTTTCATCAAGTAGAAGTAAGAACTTCTTAAGAGAGAAAAGAAGAAAAAAAATAAGAGTGAGTTGTAGTGTTTGAGTGAGTGTGTTCTTGTAATATTTTCCTTGAGTTTAATCAAAGTTGTTCTCTTGAGT
>CATIWQ010177892.1:0-110632 GCA_949673415.1 Euphorbia schlechtendalii | reverse complement strand
AAACAACTATATACCACATGAAATCTTTTATATGAAGTATAAAATGACTCTAAACCACATCATTTTATGAGTAAAAATATCAAGATAATAAGTGTAATTATACACTTATCACACCCCCACACTTAACTTTTGCCTTGTCCTTGAAGTAAACACAATAGAAGATCAACCTCCACCTCAGCATCCAATTATCGATCCTCTAGTAGTTGATCTGAGTCTTCCAAGAGAGATTAGAGTTCATCGCAACCATCTGCTAGATAGTATAGTTGATGATGTTCATAATCCTATGATGATGCGTGGTCAGCTTAGTCAGATGATGAGTCATACAGCCTTTATATCAGTTCAAGCGCAATGATGTTTGGGATCTAGTTCCTAGGCTTAAAGAGAAATCAATTATCGGCACCAAATGGGTATTCAAGAACAAGCTAGATAAAGATGGCATTGTTGTCAAGAACAGGGCCAGGCTTATTGCTCAAGGCTACAATAAGCAAGAAGGCATCGATTATGATGAGACCTATGCGCCAGTAGCCCATCTTGAAGCTATTCAAATCTTTTATGCTTTCGCATCTCATATGAACTTCAAATTGTTTCAAATTGATGTCAAAAGTGCTTTCCTAAATGGATTCATTCAAGAAGAAGTCTATGTTCACCAACCTTCAAGCTTTGAAGATGCGAAGAATCCTGAGCATGTCTTCAAATTAAAGAAAGCTCTTTACGGATTGAAGCAGGCTCCATGGTATGAGAGGCTAACCAATTTTTTGAACTGCAAAGACTATGAAAGAGGAAAAGCAGATACAACTCTGTTTATCTAGCGAAGGAAAGGAGTTTGAGATATCTATGATGGGAGAGCTCAATTTCTTTCTTGGACTTCAAATCAAGCAAACTAATGATGGAATCTTCATCAGTCAATCCAAATATGCCAGAGAAGTTTTGAAGAAATTTGACATGGAACATTCTAAGCCAATGTCCACCCCTATGGCTATGGATACTATCTTGAGTAAAGATGAAGCTGGTAAACCTATGGATAGTAAATTCTATAAAGGAATTATAGGTTTTCTTCTTCATCTCACTGCTAGTAGGCTAGACATACAGTATGATGTGTGCTATTATGCTCGTTATCAAGCTGTTCCTAAAGAATCTTATTTAGCAACTGTGAAGAGGATTCTCAAGTACTTGCAAAGTTCGATTAAAGCATGTCTGTGGTATCCTAACATCTCATATTTCACTCTTAAGGGATTCACAGATGCTGATTATGGAAGAGACAAACTCGACAGGAAGAGTACAACAAGAGGATGCCATTTCCTTGGAGAGTATCTTATCTCTTGGTACAGTAAGAAGAAAACTTCTGTTACACCGAGTACATGGTAGCAGGAAGTTGTATAGCACAATTTCTTTGGATAAAGCAGTAACTAGAAGATTATGGTATCAAGTTTAATTATCTCGAAGTTATGTTTGATAACAAGAGCGCAATTGATTTATCGAAGAATCTAGTTCAGTATGGGAGAATGAAGAATGTTAACATCAGGCATCACTTCATTAGTCATGTACTACGAGGAGATGTCATGCTAGAGTATGTTCCATCAAAGGAGCATCGCACTGATATCTTCACCAAATCATTGCTGAAGGAACAATTCTATGTACTGAGGTAGTTGATTGGCATGGCTAATCTACGATGAAGAAGAATGATGAAAATCTCAAAAATTTAGCTATGTGTTGGAGATTTAGCATGAGATGGCATGTGGATAACACTGTTAAGTTTTAAAAGTAACTGCGTGAGGAATAGTTCGTAGTTAAAATTCAAACCTCTGTATTTTCAAAAGATGTACGAATGAATAGGAACCGTTTTTACCAAAACTCATTATTTTATTGAGGTAGTTTATTAGAGGTCAATCTCAGCACTCATTTTCATCAGAAGCTGAGATTGTGACACATATCTAGGAGAGATGAGATCGTCTAAATAAGTTGAATAGTTGAAGAGAGTGGGTTGCTTACTTTCTACGAATTTGAATCCTCAGAGCATTTGAACCCTAATTTCTTCTTCTTTCAATTTCCTCTCAAAATCCCTCAAATGGCAAAAACCAAGACCACTCACCGACTCAAGAACACCAGTGTCATGAGGATTATTGTGAACATGGAATTTAAGACTGAGAAGATAACCCTTGAAGTAGGAACCAGTCTTACGAGAGTCAAATGGGAAGATGGATTGGATTTTAGCCTGGTTTATGAAGTGAACTATAAAGGCATGCTGCTCAACAAGATGATGCATCGAGTTATCAAGTAGCCGCACCTCAGTTCCTTCCTAAGGATCGAAGGTCTAGTAATCACAGGCCTCATTAGAGCTTTCTACACTCATCTCTACACAATAGAGGGCTTTAGTGATGTTCAGCTGATGGACATTAGAAGCAAACCTACTTTAATTTGTTCTCATTTGATTGGGAGCATCCTCAACATGCCTAATTCAGGCACTCAACTCCGCAGATCTAGTGATGAAGATGCCATCATCATTCCCAAGGATTGGGAACTCCTAGCCAACTATGTTTTGGGGGAGATTGCTGCCAGCGGGATGTCTTAGGCAGCAAGGATGTGCCATGAGCTGGTGGTGAAGTTGCTGTTACCCAAAATAGGCCCGTTGACTAACTGCACATACTTCAAACATTGTGTGGTCTACCATATGGTAGAGGGTAAAAAGCTCAATTGGCTAGTGGTGACTCTTCACCACTTGACAAAGTTGACTACCGTCTATCACTATGGTTACCTCATTACTGAGATTATGAGGGCAGTGAAAGTCGACGTGGCTCAGTTTTTGGGGGAGTCCGGTGAAACAATCCTACAGATGAAGAAGAGGCTTGAAATGTCACATTTCAGCAGGCTAGCTCACAACCAGGTTCATGCTAGGTACACCAAGGCTCAGCTAAAGTGAAAGTTGAGATGTGTACTGATAGTATTACTTGCGGACATCTGCAAGGAGGAGGAAGACTAGTTTATGGTGGACTTTGAGGAGAATGATGACTCCAATAAGGCTCCCATCTCCAGCATCTTGGAGAATGTGACCACCATCCCCTCCAAACCATAGAAGGTTGCTTCCTCTAAGGCTAAGGGGAAGAGTCTAGCCAAGTCCAATGATGCTCCTGCTTAGCATCAAAGAAGGAATATGCAAGCCAAAACCTGTACCCAAAGGATGGTAGAGGCTAAGCTGCTAGCTGGGTAGTAAGTTGAGGAAAAAGAATCTGAGGCTGAGGCTAATGAGTCCTTGAGTCAAAGGAAGCGCAAGATGGTGTTATCAGATGATACTGAGGAGCAGGGCGAGGCCAAGAAGTATAGAGATGAGGACCAGCTTGGGTCCAATGATACTAAAAACATTCAAGACATTTTTGCCAAACTTAGGGGCACTCAACGAAAGCGTTCTACCACCACAAGGCTACTGCAGAAAAATGTTCAGTTGGTGAGCAGTGAGGAGGATGTTGGAGAAACCATTACTCTAATCCCAGAGGAGTCTGATCCTCAAGACCCCATCATCCCCACTCCCACATTCACTCATGTTGAGGAGCCTTCTTCTCAGCATGAGAAACCTTAGGCTGACCCATCCTTGGGTCAAACAGCTATTCAAGAGGTTCCGTAAAATCCTACCCCCTCTTCTTCTCCTGTAAATCCTCAAAACCCTTCTCTTGTAAATTCTTCTACTCCATTAGGTTCTACTCTAGTAGATCCTGAAATGCAGAAAAGTTCTTCTCCTTCTACCCCTGTGCATTTTCCTCCATCTCTAGTACATATTTCTTCAACACCTTCACCTATACATTCTCAACCAATAACCAATTCTTCTAGAGCCATTGTACATTCTATTGCATTCAAACCAACTTCTTCATCTATACATGGTTCTGAACCTAATCTTTTCTGAAACACATCCTCAACCCCCTTAACCCCTATGGTTAAGGAAGTTCCCAATGTTGAGACCTCTGGTTAAGCAAGTGGTCAAACTACTGAGGCAAATTTTACATCCAGTAAAGCAAGTGAACCCAGCAGCAAGCCAGCAATGGCTTATACATCTTTCTTGGAACAGATCTAAGAGTTAGAAAGGAAACAATTTCATGCACTCAAGATTAATGCTGAGTTAGATGGAGCAGTAGGGAACATGCTACTTACTTAGGAATTTATGAACTTATCATCCAGGCCTAAGGTAAAATTTCTTAAATTCAAACAGCACACAAGTGTGCCTAGTAACTCTCTATACTTTGAGGAGTGTGAGAGGATCCAAGGTAGCATGTTGGTTATTCGAAATCACTTGGCAAAAGAGAGTGCCAAGAGCCTGGTAGATAAGATGGAGCTAATCCTGAAAGGGTTAATGGACTCTACAACCCAGCTTGGGGCAGCTGCTACATCTATTCCCATGTCTACTATGATGGTAACTGCTGTTGTAGGAAAGGTAAAGAGTAGCGTAGATGCTGCTACTGAGCAGCTAAGTCTCTTGAGTTCCAACATGGCTACTCAAGTGATACAGATCCATGAGCTCGGTAAGGAGCATGCCAAAATAAAGAGACTAACCGATTACAAGATCGATGATGTCTTTAAAGAGGTTGCATCTATCAAGGACGTGAGCCATAACATCGCAAAGCTGGTAGAATCCAAGTCGCGATTCTTGCTAGTTATGATAACAAGCAAGATGAGGTCCTTTAGCTATTAAAGGATATCTCGAAGAAGCTGGACAAGGCCCCTATTGTGAACATTGACTCTCTCCATACTAAGATGGATACCCTTCAGCGAAAAGTCTCTGATCACATAACTAAGAAAGTCTCCTCATCACAGAAATTTCTAGTGACTGCCATGGGACATATTTTTCCAAACATGCCTATGCCGAGTGCTCCTCTAACCGAATCCCTCTACCTTGAGACTGGAATGATAATCCACACAAAGCTGAATGTCATAAAAACCAAGGTAGAAGATCTGATGAAGAAGGTAAATTCTCTACTCAGGATGGGAGAGCTGGATGGAAAAGACATCGACTATACTTTAAGGTGTATTGAATCCATTGGTCCCAAAATTCTTAACATTAAAGCTCAGTTGAAAATTGCGCTGATAGAAATAAACTTTTGTGGTCATCTTTAGTGTTTTCAACAGTTTGCGAGTCAAGGTTTTGACCAAATAGCTCATCTCTTGAGTTGCCACCATCTTCTTCTCAGCGACCTGAATAACTAAGACTTCCTCTCAACCAAGGGCAATGAGTAATTGGAGTAGGAGATTTCCCCATAGATAATTATCCAGCAAGAGAGCTTCCAAGCTGCACTCAACACCTTTAATATCTATCTTGATCAAATTATTCAAGGTCAGATAGAAAAGGAGGAGAAGGTAGTTGAAGATGCGCTCAGGATGGTAAATCTCAACAAGGGATCTCTTCCAAGGAATTCTCATCCGATGCATCCTTCAAACAAGTGAAATCAGGATAAAAATAAGATTGCTGAATCTTCCTCTTTAGCACATAAGAGATAGTTTAGGCCATGTTCCAAATAGATGTAGAGCTTGTAATAGGGCTTATTGTAATCTTAGCTCAGGACATACTTTGTGTACTAACTAAGTCATTTTTATCATACGAATAAAATTGCAAGTTCCTAACTCAAGTTAAGATCTTCTTAACTTTTTTATGCTGTTTATGTTTTCTATTGTATATCTAACAATGTAGTACAGGAAAACATACAAGAGACCAAACCTTTAAAGATAAAGCTGAAGTAAAATAATGTCCCAAGTCAAAGAAGAAATCCTCCAAGTGTGGGGGAGTTGAGCTGCTTGTAGAAGACTCACTTAGTATGGGGGAGTTCAAGCTGACAAAAGAAAGTCCCTCAGCATAAGGGAGTTTTACATGGCTTTCAGGTATTCTGTAATCTCTAAACTATTTATTCAATTAACTTCTTCTACTACCTAGTTTGCTATTTGTCCAAAATGGGGGAGATTGTAGAACCCAAGTTAATAGAATTTCATAGTATTGAGCAGTTTTGGAAATAACAAAATAGTGAAATCAATTGAGTAATAAGTGGACTCTTAATTAATAAAGTTGACTGAGTTTAGGCAAGGGAGAATAACTCAGTTTTGCTGGATGATTAATTAAGTTATGACTTAGAGTAAGAAAAGCTGAGTTTGTGATGAGTACTACGTAGTTTAGGATTACTTCACTCAGCTCGTGATGAGTCTTGCTTTTATTTAATTAAAAGCACTTTTCTTAACACGTAGAGACTTGATGAAACATGTGCTACTAACTTCGTCTGTGAAGGAACAAAATATTCTTTAATTACTTTTCAGGAGAAAAGGCGCTGAAATTAATGAAGATTCTTATCGTCCTCACAATGCCAAAGAGTGTCAGTACGGATATCAGAGATTCCTCGCTACAATCCAAGTAAAAAGGAATTTTCTGTTATGCGTCACGTCTCAAGTGTCTCCGCGCATTTCTGCCAACGTTAGTAAGGTCATTCAATGATAAGACTCCATGTTGCATTCTAGTACGTCTCTCTTAGAACCAGATTGCTTGAAGATAAATGAGAATTTATCAATGAAATTTTATCACGCCTCAAACGTTTAAATTCTATCTCTAAACATCTTGAAGATGAGAAATTGAAGATCAGCAATATCGTAAAGTTTGCAACGGCTACCTCGCAGAGCTTCAAAGTATAAATAGAAGACTGGAGAAGACGTTCAAACTTGGTGAATCACCTTGAATTTCTTAAGAGCTAAAAAGCTGCGCAAATTACTCTAGCTTCCAAAGAAATTCCACCGTAAGCAATCAACAAACATTAAAGTCATATCTGTTTGTAACAGAGAGAAATTACTTAGATTAACATTGTAAGGATTCAACACTTCTATAAGTTGAATCCATTTCACATTCTTAAATTAATCTGAGTGTCAGTTTGGGAAGGGTACCCAAACTGAGTTTAGCGGTAGTTAGAAAGGAAGGTACTTTCTGTAATTGTGTCTACCCACTATAAAGGCTTCTCCACCTATTGAAGAAATGACTCACTAGTGGATTAAAGCTCGGAGACGGTATCCAAGGACTAGAGTTAGGCTAAGGGCCGAACCAGGATAAATCTCAGGTGTTGACCTTCTATCTCTAAGTATTAAGCTGTAGCAATGATCAGCTCATTCATTTATATCTCTCATTCATTTTTCTGCTTATCATCCGATCTGTGCTGAGTAGTCTTACTCAGCTAAAGATTGAAGATAAACTATGCTAGCTTAGCTGAGTAGTTTATAAGTTTTTATATCTTACTTAGCACGCATATAAAAACTAAACTTGGTGATTAAACTTTAAAAATCTAAAAGTAACTAAGATTAAGCATTCACCCCCCCCTCTCTGCTGTTGTTAAGAACCTGTTTATAGACCAACATACCCCCGAACCCAAGGGAAATTAGGTTCGAAGGTTCTAACCATTCCTTTTTATAGGTAAGTCTTAGGTCCACAGAAGGTCAACAAATTTGGTACATAGACAGTGGATGCTCAAGACATATGACAGGAGATGAAAGCTCATTTATTGCACTAGAACACAAAAGATTTGGAAATGTAAGCTTTAGGGATAACAAGAAAGGAAAGATCATTGGAAAAGGAACCATTGTATAAGAGATAAAGATAGAGGAAGTCTATTTAGTAGATGGACTGAAGTTCAATCTTCTAAGTGTTGCTCAATTTTGTGATCACGGAAGAAAAGTGATCGTTGACTTAGAAGGATGCTCTATCATGGACTGTAAGATAAATCAAACTCTTCTTTATGCTCTTAGAATAAATAATGTATTCATAATAAATTCAAATGACAAATCAAAGAGAGATATTTGTTTAATTTCTGAAGAAGAAGAGTCATGGTTATGGCACAGAAGATTGGGACATGCAAACATGAATCTTCTGACCAAATTAGCCAAACAAAAACTTGTTGAGGGTTTGTGAAGTCTAAACTATGAAAAGGAGCACTTATGTAATGCATGCCAATTTGGAAAATAGTTTAAAAAGAGTTTAAATCAAAATCTAAGTTTTCTATAAAAAGAGTTTTAGAACTTGTTCATATAGATCTTTTTGGCCCTATTCAACTGTGAGCATGGGTGGACACAGATATACCATAGTAAGGATGAAGCCTATGAAGGATTCTCCAAACTGTGCAATAGAATAGAAGCTGAACAAAATTTTTTACTCTCCAAAATAAGAAGTGATCATGGTAGAGTTTTCGAAAATAAGCTATATGCTGGGTTCTGTGATGCCAGAGGTATTGAGCACAACTTTTCTGCTCCTCACACTCCCCAACAAAATGGAGTTGTTAAGAGAAAAAAAAACAAAACTACAGTTGAAATGGCTCAATCCACGCTCAGTGATAATAACCTACCTAAATATTGTTGGGCAGAAGTTGTAAATACTGCATGCTACATTCTAAACAAAGTAAATATAAGGTTAGTAATTGACAAAACTGCCTATGAAATCTGGAAAGGAAGAAAGCCCAAGATTTGGTATTTTAAAGTCTTAGGATGTAAATGTTTTGTACTTAAAAATAAAGAACAATTAGGAAAATTTGATCATAAATCTGATGAGGCAATATTCCTTGGTTACTCAACACATAACAAAGCATAACGAGTCTTTGTCAAAAGAACAGCCTCTCTTGAAGAGTTAGTACATGTTGATTTCGATGAGACTAATCATGTAAGAAGAAGAAATGGCTTAGAGGAAGATGGAAAATTTAACCTCACATAAACCATCCTCTGACCCAGAACAAGGAGAATCCTCAACAAAGAATGAGCCATCTAAGCTAATTTTCTCAAATCAAGGAGATAAAGAGCATATTTCAGAAGCAAAAGAAGATTCCGCCCATCATGATCTTCCTAAAGAGATAAGGATCGAGAAAGATCATCTAGAAAGATAAATTCTTGATGCACCTCAGAATCATGTACTCACCAGAGGACAACTCAACAGAATGACAAGTCATCCTGCATTTGTCTCAATATTGAACCAAAGAAATTCGAAGATGCTAAGTATGAGGAAAGTTGGATAATAGAAATACAAGAAGAACAATACCAATTCACCAAAAATGATGCATGGGACTTAGTTCCAGCATCGAAGAATAAGCCTATCATTGGAACTAAGTGGGTAAAGAAGGGAATGTAGTGAGGAATAAAGCAAGTATTGTGGCTCAAGGATACAATCAACAAGAGGGAATCGATTATGATGAAATGTTTATCCCAATAGCCAGATTTGAAGCCATAAGAATCCTCTCTGCTTTTGCATTTCATATGAGATTTAAACTATACCAAATGGATGTGAAAAGAACCTTCCTAAATGGAGTCATTTCAGAAGAAGTATATGTCAAGCTGCCTACAGGATTTGAAGATTCAAAGCGTCCTTGTCATGTTTTTAAATTGAAGAAAGCTTTGTATGGACTCAAGCAAGCTCCCAAAGCCTGGTATGGAAGACTAACAAGTTTCTTCATGTTAAAAGGATACATCAGAGGAAATACTGATGCAACTTTATTCATCAGAAGAAGAAACAAGGATATTTTCCTTGTACATATCTATGTTGATGATATAATATTTGGAGCTACTGATGACAAACTATGCAAAGAATTCAGCTCTCAAATAAAGAATGAATTTGAAATGTCAATGACGGGAGAATTTTCTTCCTTGGACTCCAAATTAAGTAAAGCTCAAATGGCATATTTATCAATCAATCCAAATACACTAAGGAGATTCTGAAGAAATTTGGTATGGAAGATGGAAAGAAAATGTCAACTCTAATGGCCTTGAATACTATTCTTAGCAAAGATCAAGAAGGAAAGAAAGTAGATCAAAAGCTATTCAGAGGAATGATTGGATCTTTTCTCTATCTCATAGCAAGTATATCAAACATTCACTATGTTGTACGCTATTATGTGAGATATCAATGTGACCCAAGGAAGTCTCATTTGAGTGCTGTAAAAAGAATTCTGAGATATCTGCTTGAAACCATAGTACTGGATTATGGTATCTAAATGATTTCTCACTTAAAGGATTCAATGATGCTAATTATGAAAGAGATCAACTGGAGAGAAAAAGCACTACTAGTGGATGTCATTTTCTTGGAAATAGTATTGTCTCTTTGTATAGCTAGAAACAAACCTCAGTATCTCTATCAACTATAAAAGTTGAATACATGGCTGCAGGAAGCTGTGTCACTCAAGTTCTCTAGATTAAGTAGCAACTAGAAGATTATGGAATTAAGTTAGATTGCATTGAGATTCTCTATGATAATAAAAGTGAAATTGATCTATCAAAGAAACTCATTCAACATATTAGAATAAAGCATGTCAACATCAGACATCACTTCATAAGAGATCATGTTTTGAAGAAAGATGTGAAGTTGGTGTATATCTCCACTGAAGATCAAAGGGTTGACATCTTCACAAAAACCCTTAGTAAAGATCAATTTGCATTCCTTAGAAGAGAGATAGGCATGAGTAATCCGGTATGAATATCACTCAGAAGATAATATGCTCACTCAGAAAAAGATCTTATCTCTGAAGCAATAGTAATCCTCTGAAGTCAAAATTACTTACCATAACTCAGAAGAATTAACCAGCGAACCATACCATTTTTCAAAATTCAAAAACCTGAAAATCAAACAGGATTTTTAGGTTAAAATTGTTCAAATTTTACCGCCAATTAAACCTATGTACGTTTTAGAAGGTAAATGCTAAAATAGTCATGGTTTATTCCTGGTTAATTACCCTTCTATCCCTCTGTGATTCTTAGTATAAATAAGTGATAACTATTCACATTCATATCACTTTACCAAAAACCTTCAAATTCTCCAAGTTTCTGTGGATTCTTCTTCAAACCCTAAACTCTAATTTCTCACAAATCTCTTTCAATGGAACCAAGAAGATCCAAATCCTCGAAGAATACCACCAAAGAATAAGTAATCATTCAAATCCCTCCAAAGACCTTTATTCCTATTCTATATAGGTCAAATTCTACTTCCATTATCTCTCAACGATTTGTTGGAGATAATGCTTTCCTTGAAGCATCTTCATTCAAGGAAACTATTGAGTTCCATCAGCTAGGAACATGGATCAGGCTGAAGGAACCAACCTTCCCCAAGATTGTTCTTGAATTCTACAAGAACCTAAAAAGTTGTATCATGAGTTATGAAGAACTGAAAACAGTGGTGAAAGGAAAGAAAATCAAAATCACTCCTGCATTTTTGGCTAAGTTTCTAAACTTGAAAGATGAAGGGATAGCCTTGAAGAGAGGATTTGAGGAGTCCATTAACTTCAACAAAAAGGCTTTCATGCTAGAAGGATGGTTCGGAGAGAAGATAAGCGCTCACATGCCTCAAGAGCCAAGATATTAGCAATTCATCATGGCTCATCTTCTCCTCCAGAAGATGCATTCTACTAATGCTATGTCCGAATATGAGCACTGCATTATTGTTCATCTAGTAGAAAAGAAGAGGATCAACTAGCCTATTATAATCATGCAACGCATGCTTCACCATAATTTTACACTTGGTGGTTTGATCAGAAGAATTGTATCTTCGTTTGAGATCAATTGCTCAGATGAGGAAGGCTCTTTGGGAAGCGAGATTGTGAAGGAGACCTTTGATAAAAAGGTAGATTATGGAATGTAGTGGGATAGAGAGGAGGCATTGAAGAAAGATCAGGTAAGAAAGTAAAGAGAGAAGGAAAATAGGCTGGAGAAAAGGGGGGAAGGAGCGAAGGTTACTGAGGAAGAATCCCCAAGAGGAAGAAGGAGCCTATGTTTAAACAGGAGGAGATCCCTAAGGCCAAGCGAAGCAAATCACTTGCTTTTGAGAATGTTGAAATTCCTTAGCCTTCTTCTACTGCCATTGAATGAAGGAGTGGGGAGATTGGATTCTCCATGAATAAGTTCAGGTACGAAGGAGGGTAGAGCTCAGAAGATGATGAGGATGACAAGAAACCCATCAATATTTTGACGAAGAGAAAGAGGGGAGACTTTGACCCAAATATGGCCATCCTAGTGAAGATGAGGAGGGAGAGGAAGAAGAGAAGATGAAGGAAGAGGAGGTTAAGGGGAAGAAGGAGAAAAAGTATAAGAAGCTGAGAACGTATGGTGATATAGTGATCTCAGAGGATGATTCGAAGAAGGCTGATATGATCAAGGTCATAAATCAAAGCCTCATCGAAGCTTTTTAAAAATCAAGAAAGGGGGATGTAGTAAAGATTCCTGTAGTAGGGGAGGAGATAAGGGCTGCTGAAAAAGGGAAGATAACTCTTGCTCTAGAGGAGTTCATAGAGAAGATGAAGGAGAAAAGCACCTCTAAAGAAGAAAAGGAGGATAAAGACTCTAATGAGGCTGATGGGGATCTGCTAGTAGGGACATTAGTGAATTTTGATATACCTTTAGGAGCACTTCCACTAAATCAGTCATCTCCTCCACCAAAGGTGGAAAATCCACCTGAATTCACTCTAAAGAAGAAAGGAACATCTGCTAAGAAGCCATAGTCACCACCCTTAGATCAGCAGACTTCTATTTTTTTTATCCCTCCCACCTATTCAGGGCTCCTCTTGAGACACCCAAGTTTAAGCCAACTTCCTCAATGGATACTTCATCTTCAAAAATTCAAAACCCACTTGAGGTTGTTGCTTTTATTTCTCAGAAGGTAGTCAATGATCTTGCATCAAAATCAAAGGAGAAGGAAGGGGTTGCTGGGCATTCCCTCCTGAAAGAGAATTTACCTAAGGAATATCCATTTCTAGCAGCTCTTTAGAAGGAAGAAGAGTAGAGGAATGTGGTTATGGAATGGGGGTATAAAATCATCAGAATCATATCCTACTGCTGAGTTCATTAAAATGGTAAGATCTGTATTTGCTAAACATCATGTTAGGCCATGAGAGATAAGGGAGGAAGAAGAAGAGAACAAGGAAGAGGAGAAGGAGATAAAAAAGAAGGAAGAGGTGGTTGTGGAAGAAGTGAATGAAGAGGAGGATGATGAGTTAAAGATTATGGAGGGAACAGAAGAGATGAGAGCTAAGTTCAAGCCTACCAAAGTTCAGCAATCAATAACAAATCCAACTATGACAAGGTCTCTGGCTGATCCCTTTGGCATTCTGTCTTTAGTGCAAGGAACCCCAACACAAAGGATTGATGGAGATGAGACCCTCAGCAGCAAAGGATGGATGATTGGAGATTTGGCTGAGGGGAGTAATGTTTCAATGAATGTTCCTGCAATTCTCTTCATCACATTGGGAAAACTTTGGATGATCTTCTCACCATCGTCCTCATACTAAAAAACTCAGTGGTGGACATCAAGTCAATTCCCTTCAATTGCCAGCTTGCTCAGAGCATAGCCCTCTTAACTGAACAAGCTCAAATCATCATAGAAATGGCTGACAAGATCCCCCTTCCAATCTAAATCTAAACTAAGCTGATCTAACACCTTCAACCATTGATGGAAATAAGGCTGGACAACTACATCGATATAAGGGATGCTTTGGTGAAGATGAATGGCATGATGGGGATAGGAGAGAAGGGTCTGGAGATGATCCATGATGAAGTAAATGGAATCAAGGAAGAATCCCAGAGGCATTATGCAGAGGTGATTTTGACTTTAGGAACTGCCATTGAAAGGAGCCAAATAGAATACTCCATGGGGCTGAAGGAGGAAATTAAAGAGCTCAGGAAGTAGAATGTCCCCTGCTTGTTGCAACAAGGGAGAATTCAAAATAGTCTTGAGGGTGTTATGAAATTTATGATAGACTTCAAGGATGACACCCTCTAAGCTATTGAGGATTCTAGGAGAGAGCTCAGATCTGAAGTACTCAAAGCCATTGATGCTACCACTAAGAAGGTCACTGATGTTACTTTTGCTCAGAAGAATGAAGCCATTGATGATGTAACTGATGAAATCACAAAAGCCATTGCTAGACTAGAAAAGGCAATTAATGAGGCTAGGGACATAGTGATAGCAAGGCAAGCTAGTGTATCGGACGGTCTTCAAAAGAGTGTTGATGACTTAAGTACCAAGATTAGTGGTCTTTCTCTCCATTCCTTCTGCTCACATGATAGTGAGATTGTTCCCTTCCTCCAACATCTGGCAAATGGCCTTAACTCACAATGGATTTGGAATTAAAAGGCTCCTCAAGTCATCCTTAAAGCATCTTTCCTTCTATCTCTAATAAGGCTAAAAAGCTGATTCAGCAGATCCTTCCTCCTCTTCAAGAAAATGCTACTATCATCCAAGAATGCATTCAACCCTTTGCTCTAGATGAGAAGAAGATTGTTTCTTAGCTTGTTTGCACTGAGTGGAGGGAGAAAGATAAGCACAGCTTTAAGGAAGTCTAGGAGAGGTGTCTAACTTCAGCGTCCACCTCTAGCGCCATAGAGATTGATCAAAATGAGAAAGAAAAGAGGCCAAAGGATTATGAAGTATTGAAAATTAAAGATTAAAGATCATCTTGTATTATAGCTTAGAATAGCTAGTTAATTTTCTTTATCTGTAATAAACTTTTATAATTCTTATCAATTCAATGAAAAAATCAATATTTATGTTTTGAGTACAACTTTCCATTGTACTATCTTCCCTTATTACTAAATTTCAAAATAGGAAGATGGTTAAAGTCACTCAGAACAAGGTCACAATTATGAGGGAGTAAGCAAGTCAATTTTTCTTTCTCTATGCTTTAATTCACTTAGAACCAACAAAATGAGGGGGATTGTTGGATTCTGAGCAAAGAAATTAAGTTTTGAAGGTTCTGAGTTTAGAAGCACAGGATGTCTTAGAAGCTTGAAGATGCTCCAGAAGAGTAAAAATTCTCAGAGGAAGCCAAGTCCTCATAAGACTATTATATATCAAAGGCCAGAAGCTAATAAGTAAAAATCCTTATAAAGACATAAAGAGGGTAACTTAATCTTTTGGTGCTAAAAGTCATGGGTGCTGATCTTGCATTAAATGCTACCATGCATCTTTGTACCTCAATCTGATAAAGGATAAAAGCTGTTGGGATCACAGGAACAAAAACATTCATGCATAATACATAAGCTAAATAACCGTACATATGTGGGGCCCAAAAATCAACCTGGTAGTTGTTGTTCGGATTTGATATGAATTTGCCTCTCTAAATGGATCCTTAATGAAAACTTGAATGAGAGACAACAGGAAGATTTTCAACATCAGTCCAAGATTAATGGAAACATTCTCTCCCTCTATATAAGGATGTTATCCGCCATTGAAGAAGGTTGTTGATTACATCAATAATCCAAAGAGTGAAAACAAGCTTTCATAATCAATTACAAACCTCTTCTGAATCATCCAAAAGTAAACATAGCTTTTCTTATCTGTTTGTAATTGAGTTTTACTGAAACAAAGTTTAGAAAATCATTTTCTTTTCTTCTAAATCATATTGTAAGCACTAGTTTAAGGTTGAGCTAGAGTGAGGAGCTTAGAAATCTTAAGAGGAAGGTACTCTGTAAGAAAAGAAGCTCAGTACCTTAGATATAGTTGGAGGGTGCTTCTGTATTGGTATAGCTCATCAGAGTGTAAAGGTTGTTGGTGGGTACCTCAACTAACATTGTAAAAGGTTTTCTCCTCACCAGAAGAAGAGCATATATTGAATTAAATCTTGGACAAGAGATTCCAAGGACTGGATTAGGCGAAGGTTGAACCCTATTTGCAATTTCTAAACCTTATATTACTTTTGTGCTAAGTTTAAATCATATTTGTTTAACAAAGGCTAAAATGGGGAACTTTGAGTAAAACATTACCTCTGAGAAGAAACTTTAGAAGCTAGTTTCACTTATCTTCTGAAGCTATTAGTGAACTAAAAAAAGAGTCATTCACCCCCCTCTAACCTATTTTACACCCTACTGGGTCCAATAGTTATATTTCATTGAGTGTTCCTCATAGGCATAATGGTTCATGTCAAAAACATCGAAAATGCTAAAATTTACATCATCATTTTCTTCCTCCACATGCGGAGGGTCTTCGGCTATCATGGCTGGTGTAGGTTCATCAGGAACCACCTCTTCCTCTAGTGTGGCCTAAGCTAGTTTCACCGCTAGGAGTTTGACTATATCGAATACAGCCTGATCTCGGGTACTACCTTTTTTCTTCATCAGTTTAGCAATGGCCTTCGTAAATGCAGCAACAACATCCTCAAGATCTTCTTCTTTCTGGGGTTCAGATTGGACACTCGAACGGTCACTAACAGCCTCAAGCTTTTCCTCTTTCTCAAGTTCAAACTAGACACTCGAATGGTCAATCTCATCTATAATCCTTTCTAGGGTAAGAAATGATTCCTCTTCAGGAAACAGGGGTTCTTCTAGCAGCTCAATCAACTCACCAACCGAGAAGTTGAATACATCATTGAAGATCTCGAACCCTCTAGCCTTCTCCCCATTTAGAATCTAAGGCTCAGGCTCCCCATTCACAAACGCTCACCATGTTACAAAATAATGGCCTCTTATGCTTATACATCTTTCGATTTGGGGCAAAATCCAAACCCAGACCAAGGGTGACAAGAATAGGATCAATGGCCTTGATGATTACCTGATGATGTTTACCTAATTCTCTTCCTAGGATGAATCCCTGCTTCTTCATTAGTGCCTTCAAACTTCGAGGGAAATAACGGTACCCTTTTGGAGTTTTACACTTTTTCTTCTTCTATTATGTGGTCACCACCACCCTGAGCCCTTGTGCTTCCCGTTCTTCAAATGCAACGGTTGCCATGATAGACTCCTCATTTGCCTCAATGGTTACTGGTTGCCCATTGTAAATGAGCTTGATTTTCTAGTGCAAGGTAGATGGGACTACACCCAGGGCGTGAATCCATGGTCGACCCAGTAGTAGATAATAGGTCATTAGGATGCCCAACATCGTGAACTTGTACTTGGAGGTTACTCCTCCTATACTGATTTTCGCTTCGAAAGTCCTAACCACATGTTCGTAAATTTTTGGCTATACTCGTTTCGAAAGGCTTATCCTCTGTAGCGGTGCCAAAATCTTGTTCGCCACTTTTCTACTGATAAGTTTAATAACTTATTTGTGAGATTTTTGCTTTAAAGTATAGGTGTTGTCAATACCACTTATCAAAATAGAAAAATGATGATAATTGTAAGTATACAGTTATGATATAGTTTTAAAAGATATCGAACCCACAGGGAAAGAACGAGCTCTAAAGATCAATAAGAGAAACAGAATAAAAGAAAATAAAATAAATGATTTTATTTTTGTTGGGTAGGATGGAATATAACGGTGGGTAAATGTATATAGATCAGAGTAGAAGAAATCTGTATAGATTAGGGTAAAGTTCATAAACATACTCTGTGGTTTGGTCGATTTGCGAAATGGTCCCTGTGGAATTTTTTTTTACAAAAGCATGCCTGTGTTTTTAACCGTTAGCAAAAAACAACTTTTTTTCAGACTCCGTTTAAAAACCCAGAAAACCACCCTATAAAACCCCAAAATCTCTGATTCGACACTATTCATGAAATCCCCGAATCAAAACCCCAAATCGAAATCCTCCTCTTCTTCAATCAAATAATCATTGAAGCCATTCTTGTTATCACCAGCCGGTAACGAGCCAGATCCCAGTGATGAACCAATATCAGCAGTGTGCGGGAATTGGAAATGAAAGCTCTTATCTTCCATTTGTTCCATTAAAATAGAGTAAACAAAGAGAGGAATTTGGAAATTGGGTAATGGGCACTGAAATTTTTTGATTTTAATGATAAAAATTGGAAAGTAATTGAAATGAAAAAGGAGAGAAGATTAAGAAGAGAAATAATGGAAGCTTTTTAGTGATACTATGCCAACCACAGCGCACACTGGGATAAGCATCTCAGTTCCCAGCTTCGACAACAAAGCTGATCCCCTGAACCTTACAAGAAACCTCCAGCGTTGGTACCATCAAATAGAAGAAAAGCTTGAAAATAAAATCACATATCGCAAACTCATCCACTACCTCGTTGCCACAACCAGCTTCAACGCCCCTTGCAACCAACTCAGGTCAGTCGACGGCCACCGTCCTTTGTTCCTGATGATATCGTGTTTTGCCAAATCTTGTTTCTAATAGGATTCATGCAATTTATTTGCTTATCTATCAGTCTTTAGTTTTAGAAAATGGCTATTGATTTGATAAAAATGGAGATGAATTAGAATTGAATAGGGGAATTTAGGTTAGGGTTCGTTAAATTGGGAAGGCATGCTTAGATTTTTAGATTTCAAGTGAAATTAAATGATAAATTAAAGTAAGATTGAAAAGAAATTTCAAGTGATAGTTGTATTAAATTTGAATTTTGGAAACTAGAAGTTCACAGGTGCTTTAGAGTTTAACTTCAATGGATTTGGCAAGAAGAAGAAGTGGAGTGGTGAAGAAGTCTGAGATTTTTTTGGGATTTTACATGCTTTTATAGCATCATTCTTTTTGTTTACCGAAAATACCCTTTGCCACATAGGATTTTTTGACGGTGTCATAAAAAACTTAGTATTTTGCTAACGGTTAAAAACACAAGCATGCTTTTGTAAAAAAATTTCACGGGGACCATTTTGCAAATCGACCAAACCATAAGGTATGTTTTTGAACTTTACCCTATAGATTATCCCTACGAATGAGTATAGAAAAGAAAACATGCAAAATCAACAAAGATATTACATAAACTAGACTAATTTAACAAATTCGATTCTAGATATTCAGATATTCAATTATTCACTACAGAGCAACACATGAAATGACTTTTCTAAATCTAGTGCAAACGAATTAAGACGATTATATAAACCTGGATAACAATATTACTATGCTTAGTACGGTTAACTCTCACATATCCATATTTAGCAAGTTACCATTCTAAAAATGTTGGCTCACTAAATAGCATTATAATCACAAATCCAGTGATTATACACAATCTCGTTAAACCCCGAAACTACTCTTAAAGTTAACTCAAAAGCATATAAGTTGATTAATATAAAAGACTCAACAAGAAATACACATTATGACACATAGACATATCATAAACTTTGAAATAAAAAGTATAAGTAGAAAGTAAAGCAAAGTTGTAAGGTATGCAAGTGAAAGCTAAAGTTGATCAAACCGTATCCACTCTTTAATGGGAGTCGTCAATTCCTGCAATTCCTGCGTCTGCTTTGAATTCGGTCTTGACTTGTACATAACCTTTGCGTGGATGCTATTCTTTGTCAATATCGAACAAACAAATATTGAAGAATGAAAACTTTTATTGATAAGTGATTTGCAATACACTTATACAACAGTCACTCGAATATGGAGAGAAATCTAGTGATCAAAATAAGGTTCGAATCACCTCGCTAACTTAGAATGAAACAAACTCTACACTATTTTTCTCTTTATCTATACATACACGTAAACGCCATAAATGCAAAATGGTGAAGTTTGGAACCCTATTTATAGAGTACAAAGGGTTGCATCCATCCAAACGAAGAGTCGTGTCCATTGGTGAAAGATTGTATCACTTCTTTGTGATTGGATGAAAGGATTTGACTTTATCTACAATGGATAAGCACCTATTCATGATTGGTTGACTTCCAATAGGTATCCATTCATTTGACGGTTGATGGCGGTTGATTGATTTTATTCGGTTGTTGAAAGAAGATAAGAGTTGACAAAAAACCGTCAAGGTCACTACCACAAAGTACATGTCACGACCGTGAATAATTGGTTGGCAACTTTCTATTTTGAAGAATACTAAGTCGCGACCGTGAATTGTTTTTTTCTTTAGAATCCTTCTTATAACTTTACTGATCTTCGACAGCTTCAATCCTAAGCCAAATCCTTAAGTTCCATGCATCTTTTTGCACATTTTTCACTCTTTTTTCATAGATTTCCAACTTTAATCATTTTACTTCCAAGATCTACCTAGTACCTACATTTGCATTAAAAACAACTACATACCACAAGAAATCTTTTTTATGAAGTTTAAAAATGACTTAAACTATAGTGTTTAATGTGTAAAATTATTATAATAATAAGTGTAATTATACACTTATCACCATGCCCCTCTTTGAATCGTCATAAGCTCAAATAACAATTTCAAACTTTCCCAGTGTGTCTTCTTGTAATCCTAAGTGGGGTAGGACTTTAAGTAAGCACAGGTTTAAGACTGACTCATCATCAACCATCACATAGGGGATTGCTCGGTAAATAATTTGCACCTTGATGAAAAATGCTCTGTTATGTACTCTGAGCTCTTGTGGTAACTCCAATCGATCAAACATTATAACCAGAAATTGGTGGGGTTTAATTCCTTCCTCAATTGTAGCACACATCTCTATTACTAACGTGGTGGGCGTTGTAGGCATCTCCATTAGTCTCTTTACCAGCCCCATCCTATGTCTTTGAGAAATCTGAAGCAGCTTCCAATTACTGTATTTTGCTTGAGTTCCCTTTAGCTGGTTTACTAAGGGGTCCACATCCAGGTCATCCTCATCTACTTTCAAAGGGAGTGGGGGTTCAGGTTACTCCCTAGCGATCTCTTTAGGAGCAGAGTTGTTGAGCTTTACAACTTTCTCCCTTTGAAAATTCCTTCCAGTTCAGGTAACCCTCAATAACCCTTCTTCAATTACCCTTATCTCAGTGGGAGTTACCCATGGGTACTAGTTTTATGCATCATCAGCCTTGGCCTGAGATCCCTTTAACTAGTAACCATCTAGGTCGATCGGTCTCTTCCCATACACGATAGTCTCGCCTTCCACCGAGACTCCATCATCTGGTTTCTTCTTTCTCTTGGACTTCAAAACATAAGCATCTAGGTCAATTAGTATCTACTCTGGTGTCTTCTTAGAGTCTACTTCCATTATGTCCCCTTGGGATTCAACCATCTCCATCGAGAAAACTTTGGTCAATATATCAAACTCCATGTTTTTCCCATAATCAATTAATGCATTCACCTCTGGATTAGATCTCGATAGCATTTCAAAGACCAAATTAGAGGGTATCCCTAACCCCACTACTAGAATTTTGCGAATCCCTAGTACCTATTCTCTATCTAGATGATGAGCATGATATGATAGTTCATCAAAAGACCGGATTATCAATCTAACAGATGATGGCTATACCAGCTATGTGCTCCTTTTATCATTAACCAAACACCAGCTTGCTTGGTTGGCCTTGTCAGTATCACTACGTAAATGAGCATCCACCGTCTCAGAGAGCTCATGAATGTTTCATTGTCCCTTTGTATGCATGCGAACAGATCTAGCATGCATTGACTCGGTCTTTCAAGGAATGAAAATTCTAGCTGTAACTCTATAGTGATGTTGTTCCATGTGCTCTTAACTAGCTTCGACTACAATTCATACCATTAGCTTGCCACCCCGGCCAGAGAATAAAAAAAAATAGTGAAGCCATCATTGCCAGCGAAATACCCTGTGCTCGGCACAAAGTGTAGAATTTGGAAATGTGGGAAGACGGTGCTTCATTCTCATTAAACATAGATATACCAACCAAATTGAAGCTGGTTCTCGAAACTTCTTCTCGATGTACAACCTCTCGGTTACTCGATTTTACCCCGAGAGTATCCATGACTACATCTGGGTCCATTCTTGACCTAATGGCCATCACATAGTGGTTGTTCCCACTGGGTGCTGCTTCTCCTAACAACTCCCTCCCTACGCGAAGCATGGTAGGTTTCTTACCGGTAAAAACTAACATCCTAGCTAGGTTAACCTTATATACCTCAATCTCGCCCCCATATCCGTGATGACCTGATTCTCCCTCGATCATCCTAAAAACAAGGTCTGGATCAACTCTTGTTCCGACCACCATTACAAACTCCTGTAGGCTTTTGGACATGCAATTCAACACCTTCCTTTCCTCCATTCTCGAGTAATCATTCCCACATTTACCTCAAAGTTAGGCAAAGGGTTCGTCTTGGTGCTAGGTTTAAGGGCTGGCTCGTGAATGATTTTTTCATCCACTAATTTTTGAATAGCCTTCAACAACTCCTTGTAGTTATTTTTTGTCTGCCCCATGGTCACATGGTAGTTGTAGATATTGTTTTTATCTTCAGGCCAGGGGGGAGCGTACTTCTTCAAACTATCCATTTGTTTGAGCTCTCATAACTTGGTGAATAGAAACCCAAAATTAGCCATGTAGTGGGAAATACCATGGCATTGACATTCGAACATAAGCTACATTTTCTACCTGTACCAACTAAACAACATGCTTTTTTATCTTAACCTGCATGGGGTTAGACTCATTCTTCTTGTACTAGGTGTGAGCACCAGATTTTGATCCTCACTCGCGAGTTCAATGATGAAGCTGTAATTTATTTTCCTTTGCTAATCTACCACTTTGACTGGGCCTCGGAGGTCCTCGGGAGAAGCATTCCTCATTTCTTACAAACCTTAGGAGACTTTTTTTCATTTAAACCATTCGGTGTCGGCATTGCCACAGTGACATCGATATTTCCACCTCAGTAGTAACCAAGCCCAAGTTCATACCCTATCTATGAACTTTACTTAACCTTTTCAAAGAAAACATGTTTTGGTCTGACTTTGCTGACACCGACATTGCAACTTCGACATCGGTGTTACCTTCATTTTCCAGAATACTAATTTATATATTATGCACTAGTTATGGGTTAATTAAGTAAAAATAACTTATTTACATGAACATACCAAGACTAGTAGAATAATTATGTGTTGTATTAGTCTTTTGGATATATCCTGAGGGAAAATTTAAATAACGATTTCCTCTTAATCGAGATGAAATTATTACTATAATTGAATTTCCATTGAATATATACGAAAGATGGTGATTATGTTCATGGGCTTGAACTTATTTACGACTTCCATATATTTGTGAATAATTAAGTTTAGATTAGGAAACCCCCAAGAAGGGAACGCCCCGTTCCCAGATATTCGACCTGTTAAAATTCACATGCGGCATTTTCACTAATAAAACTAGCAACATACTTGTATAAAAATGGATCATTTTTCACAACGAAAAACACGAGCCCTCATCGGCAATTTTTTTTAACTCGACTACACGAGTCTTCCAAATACTCAAGCTGAACATACTTGGTGCATTGGCACATGTTTGTGTTGTGAAAATATTTTGTCCTAACCTTTGTGGATGTAGGTAGATTAGGCTAGATGTATGTTAGGATTTATTTTCCTTCGGGTATCACACTTTAAATAAAAATTATTTATTTGTTAGATAGGTTGTATAATAGGATATTGATGTATTCATTTACCCATATCCCATGTATTTTAGGCAATTTGTATTCCCCATCCCCAAAATGTGTAAATAATCTCCCCTAAACTAGGCACATTTACTTTCCTACGTGTTTACTTTCCGCACTTATTTATTATCTCACTCGAAAATGATTTAGAATGGGATATCACTATATTGGAATATGGTAACCACTTGCCTAATATGAATTAAATAACGATGAAATAAGTAACTCATCTGGATCCCGAATCTTTATACTACGGTATCTTTTAGGCTTAACAGATCTAGGTTGTACCAAATTTCTCAGAAGAGCTTATCCAGGTGGTGACTCTCTATAACATAGGCTAGAGGTTTAGGCTTCGAGTCTTTGGAATACTTTCCACAACCATAATAACACATTTTCAAAAACCCACACCCCATCTCACGAGGCTGGCACCTCGCGGAACCGCGCAAGTAGAACATCATCTACTCACACCAGGGCTTGCTAATTGGTTGCCCTGTCACTTCATCCATAGTGTCATAACGCTCTATCTTCTTGGCCTAACAAAAACCTCTTGATAACTGTGAAAAGTCTCCGATCCAAGCCTTTTCCTATAAGATGGCAATGCACCATCCAGTAGCTTCACAATCATTTCTAACAAACTCAAACGAGCCTAAAACCTGACCTGTGTGGCCATCCAACGCTCGAAGTAAGACTTGAAATCTGCACCATGTTTCTGTCCGCTGCCTCCAAATTCTGCATCGTGGTAACCATAAGGGTGTTGAAGCCGTAATGATCAATCATGGCTTGGGAGAGATGACCCTAATCATAAGCTATGTTGACAGGAAGATGACTATACCACTCATTAATAAGATTGCCAAGAGTAACAATGAAGAGCTTGGACATCATTCGATCATTTACTTTTAAGGCTATTATCACGTTCTAGTAATGCGCTAAGTGAGCATAGGGGTTTGTGGTGCCTGTGTATTTCTCAAACTACTACATCACGAAGTTTGATGGTAATGTATCCTCATCCCTAACCATTAACTATGCTGAGAACATACCCATCTAACCTAACATGAGGTGACCACCGTGGGTGGCTAAGAACTGTTACCATAATTCTGCTATTCCCAATTACTAGAGGAAATTATTCCCAACTCTCGAGTAATTAGCGTACTACTTCCCTAATCGTGCTGTCCCTGGCCCTGAAACATCTAAGAGGGCAAAGAATGAAATTGTAAGGACATTGGAGCATTCTAACTTGAAATTGAATGTTGAGTCACCCCCTAGACTAACAAAATGTATCTGGAAGAAGGCCTGACTTCTGTTGGCCCCACTACCCTTGGTGGAAAAGCTATCTGGCACATCTGTCCCAGGAAGAACTGATTGCCAACCTACGACTAAGAAGCATTTCTAAAACTGTATGCAAATTGACCAACTTGCGATTGGCCTTGCCCTACCCCTAACTAATAAAAGGTGGGAGCGATAGTGCTTTGGAGTAGCAACACTATAGAAGAGGAAGAGGGTCCTCCAAGTATGACTGCACCACCGACATTGAGAGTGATATCCAAATTGGACACCACCTCATTAGCCATCTCCTCGGGCTGACTAGATCTAGCATGATCATTGATGAGTGACATAAACTTATCACTATTTGCGAATGCGTTCATAGTAGTTGCAATCGTGGTGCCCACCGATGATTGACTTGCTTGCGAATTCTGTTGCACCAAAAGAGTCTGTTCATCCCCGTGTTTTCCTCTTGCAAGTTCACCATACTTTCAATTTGATTAAAAATGAATTGAGTGTGTTAGCCTAATTCTGAACCCGAGTCTTCACTACAATCGGTGTACAGAACCCCCTCTAGAGTGGCTGCGATCGAAGAAATACTAAGTATGCGGTGAGTGGTGATAAGTGTATAATTACACTTATTATCATTATATTTTCAATCATAAAATGATATTGTTTAGAGTTATTTTATACTTCATATAAAAGATTTCAGATGGTATGTAGTTGTTTTTTATGCAAATGTTGAAACTAGGTAAATCTTGGGAGTAAAATGATCAAAGATGGAATTCTATCTAAAAAGAATGAAAAAGGTGCAAAAAGATGCATGGAATACAAGGAAATGGTTTAGGTACGAAGCTGTTAAAAATAGACAAAGTTGCAAAGAATAAACATAAAGAAAAACACATGTCACGATCGTGACACCCATTTGCGGTTTTGACTTGTTATTTTTCACAAGTAGAAAGTTACCAACCAATAGTCACGATCGTGACATGAATATCTTGCTCTCATGACTTATGACGGTTATTGGTAAACTCTTCTCAATTACCAACCGTCGGATAAGAATGATCAACCGCCATCAACTCTTAGATGAAAAGACACCTTTTAGAAGTAATCCAATCATGAAAAGGTGCATTTTCATTGTAGATGAGGATGAAACCTTGCATCCAATCATATTGAAGTGATGCAACCCTTCACCAATGGACATGACTCTTCATTTGGATAGACATAACCCTTCGCACTCTATAAATAGGGTTCAAAACCCAACCAATTTCATGGGTGGTATGGTGCATGGTAGTATGTGTTGGTGCATGGTAGTATGTGTTGATGCATGCGTGTATGCATAGATGGAGAGTGAAAATAGTATAGATTTGGCTACGTTCAAAGTGTTAGTGAGAAAAATGTATAAGTGATTCGATTCTTATTTCTATCACCAGATTTCTCCACAAATTCGAGCGATTGTTGTATGAGTGTAATTGCAAAGCACTTAGCAATAAAATTTTTCATTCTTGAACATTCATTTATTCGATATTCACAAAGAATAGCATCCTAGCGGAGGTTCTATACGAGTC
The DNA here is from genome assembly GCA_949673415.1 of Euphorbia schlechtendalii. Taxonomy (NCBI): domain Eukaryota; kingdom Viridiplantae; phylum Streptophyta; class Magnoliopsida; order Malpighiales; family Euphorbiaceae; genus Euphorbia; species Euphorbia schlechtendalii. The sequence continues at coordinate 84,629 of CATIWQ010177892.1, read as the reverse complement.
GAGACCGAATTCAAAGTAGACACAAGAATTGCGGGAATTGACGACTCCCATTAAAGAGTGGATATGGTTTGATCAACTTTAGCTTTCACTTGCATACCTTACAACTTTACTTTGTTTTCTATTTCGAAGTTTATGATATGTCTATGTGTCATAACGAGTATTTCATCTTGCGTCATTTATATTAATGAAGTTATATGCTTTTGAGTTAAATTTAAGAGTGATTTCGAGGTTAACAAGATTGTGTATAATCACTGGATCTATTATTATAATGTTGTTTAGTGAGCCAACATTTTTAGAGTGGTAACTTAATAAATATGGCTATTTGAGAGCAACCCGTACTAAGCATATTATTATTGTTATCCAGGTTTTTATAAGTCTCATAATTCGTTTACCCTAGATTTAGAAAATTCATTTCATGTGTTTCTCTGCAGTGAATTATTGAATATTTGGGCATCTAGAACCGTATTTGTTAAAGTTATCTAGTGTATAAAATATTCTTAATGATCTTGCAAGTTTTTCTCTACTATACTTATTGTTAGGGAATATCTATATAGTTTATATCTTCTCTAATCTGTTCATGCATATTTCTATTCTTCAATCTATCATCCAAACCCTCCAATACAATTTACATTATTTGTTTTGTTCTATAACTCTAGTTGGTCCTTAGAACCGCATTCCTTCCTTGTGAGATCGATATCTTTTAAAACTACACTGCAACTGTATACTTGCAGTGATCATCATTTTTCTATTTGATAAGCGGTACTGACAACACCTTTTCATATTTAGAACTTTTATCTCATCAGTAGAAAAGTGGAGAACAAGGTTTTTGGCACCGTTACCAAGGATAAGCCTTTCGGAAGGAGTATAGCTAAAATCTTGTGAACAAGTTTTCGGGCATTGTTGAGAAGGCAAGTGCGTTCTAGAGATCAAATTGCTGGAGAACGGGCAATTTTATTTATGTGTCAATAAGATTTATTTATTTTTATTTTTTGTTTTTAGTTTTTAAGTATTTATATTTTGTTATTAACAAATTTTTCTTGCTTATTCATTGAGTTTTCTTTCTAGCGTATGCATGCAAAGTATGCGTAGTTCAGGAGAAAGTTTGGCGTCTTTCGAATCAGAAATAGAATAATTTGAAGCATGAAAAATTAAATAAAATTAAAAAGTTGAAGAATATGAAAATTTTTCTTGATTTTGTGTTGTTTATACTTTATCCATACCTATACCATACTAACATTTGTTCTAAGTTTATTATGAGTGTTAAGTATTACAAGTTTGATGTTAGTGCAAATTTCAAACAAGTTGTTTCGAGTATGAGCTCACGTTGAGTGTGAGCGCTTTTAGCACAACATTTAGCATTTGGCAAGGATGAGTTGCTAAATATGGCTATGTGAGAGCGACCCGTACTAAGCATAATATTATTGTTATCCAGGTTTTTATAAGTGTCATAATTTATTTACCCTAGATTTAGAAAAGTCATTTCATGTGATGCTCTATGGTGAATTATTGAATATTAGGCGTTTAAAATCGTGTTTGTTAAAGTTATCTAGTGTATGAAATATTCTTGATGATTTTGCATGTTATTCTCTAGTATACTTGATCTTAGGGAATATCTATATAGTTTACATCTTCTCTAATCTGTTCATGCATCTATCTATTAATCAGTTTATCATCCAAACCCTACAATATATCTTATTTCTTCTATTCCGTAACTATGAGCGGGTGACATAGAGCGGTTGGTTGAGAGCGCGCGATTTCATAGGCGTGGTCCACCGGGGTGTTTGAAAAAAGGTGCACCGGGTCGGGGACACCGGATAAAGGTTGAAAGAGAAGGTGAAAATAATTTTAGATCGGTTCGAACCCGAATCTGCCTTCTCTTAGTGTGGAGTCGCCACCTGGATTAGCTCTTTCTAGGAATTAGAGTCCTGTGAGGCTTAACGTCCGGGGGACGGCCCACTAAGACACAGAGATTTGGGTTTGGGATAAGTTGCTTATCTCTCATTTGATCACATTATATTACATCTACAGAAAACCGTATTCTCTTAATTATGCACATTCGCTCTTAGGTCGTTTTTTATTTTAAATGCATGATTCACGTATGGTGAAAATAATAAACCATCCACAAGGCGAAATAATAAACCATATACAAAGCAGTAAGTAAATGCGGAAAATAAATGCGAAAAATAAAGATTACAAGGCTTCCAAAAATCGGGGGTTGCAATCGCCCGCTAACCTATTAATTACATTTCCCAAAAAAAATTGCGATACCCGAAGGAAAATTAAATCCTAAACATACATCTAATCCTAATCTACCTGCACCTACAAAGATTCGCATAGGGGATATCACATATATGTTCGATTTTGAATTTAGCGAGGCCAATGTGGCCTAAAAAAATCAATCGCGATAATGTGTTTTTTATTTAAATAAAACAGTTCATTTTATTAGCATGTCGGTTGCTCATTTTAATTAATAAAATTGCTCGCATGGTAAATTGGTGAGGGGTGTTATCTGGGAATATATTTTATTCCCTGCGTGGGGTGTTCTAACATATATCTCCTTTTAATAAAGAAAAATAGATGAAGAAGAATTACGATATTTGAATAAAATAAAAATCCTGGGTTCACAAATGAAATCAGAAGAAGAAGAACACCGAAAGCATGGAAATTACAGTTCTAGGAACTCAAAGGCTTACCCTTACGAAATGAATCCACTTCGAAGATATCCGATTGGCTTTTGAAATTCCTCCTCGTCCTTTAGTTTAGGTAAAAATTGTTGTTGTAAAAGTCCAAAAAATCTTTGTTTATTTCTTTGGAATTCTAAAAGCTATATTTTGTTTGTAAATTTCTAGGGGTCCTGTTTATCGAAAAAGACCCGACTATTTATAGGAGAAATCCCGAAAAGCCATCATCATTGAACGCGCGAGCTGGTACAAAATCCCGTGCTCACAACTGCCCCTTGTGTGATCGTCGCTGGTTGAACAGCCAGTGTGATCACACGAAACAAGCGTAGGGATATAGCATACCTGATTGGTGTCATTGGTGACTTTTTGTTCCCAATTGGCGATAAAATAAGCCTTCCTTTCTACCGTTTCTTTCTGCGGTGTCCCAGTTATTGTCGGCATTTGTTTTTCTTCGGCTGTGATTATTGTGTGCCTCTTGGAACGATTGGAGATAGGTGCCTGAATTTGTTTCAAAGGCGATCTTGAATTTCCTTATTAGGATGTTGACTTGTTCTCTGTGGCAAATAAAGAAAATAATGTTAATAAATATTTCATGATGAATGTTTTGATTATTTGATTGAGTTTATGCAGAGCAAAAATTTTTGCCCCTTCAATCAAAAATTAAAACATTGAAGAATAAATGAATTCAATGAGTTTGAGGAATATTAGGGATATCCCGTGCATCATTTAGTAGTGTTAGAAGGCTCCCATTGTAAAATAATAAAATAGATAGGTGGGGCCCACTTATTTTCTTTATAAATAGGGCTCCCCCTTCTTTATTCCTTCACTTTTCATAATCTTCCTCTCTCTCTCTAAGCACTCTCGCTCTCCCTTCTCTCTAGAAAACATGTTGTCGAAGGTCGCTGGTAGGGCACTCCGCTTTACCTCTAGCCTCACTCTTCAGCCTACTGATGATCCTGGCGTATTTTCTATCGATATTGATGCCGCATATGGTTTGGCAGTGAGTGACACTATGCTGGGGTTTACAGTTACTTCCCCCATAGAGACGATGGATCTTGATTTTCCAGCTCAGCCTCACCTTTCCCGGATCGAGGTATTTGTTAAAAACATTTTTATTTACCATTTTTAATGCGATTTTATCCTGTTTAGGAACTAGATTGGAACTGATCCTTGAACCATGTCGTGGAATTTTAGCCTAGAAAAATTTAAAAAATGGATAAAAAAGGATAAATTTACATCCACCGAAAATTTTTCTGGCAAAGACCGAGAAAATCCGGTGAGGGCCTGACCCTCGCCAAACTTCTTGGCGGGGGTCCCTAGGACCCTTACTAGACTCTTTGATGAGCGTCCCCCTCGCCAGACTCTGTGACGAGGGTCCCCATCACCAGACTCTCTAGCGAGGGTCCCTTGGGACCCTCGCTAGATTCCCTTGGGACCCTCGCTAGATTCCCTACCGAGGGTCCTTCGGGTCCCTTGCTAGAAATGCATGGTGTGGCCCTGAGGACTCGATGGATTTTTCCAACGGCGCCTCTCGGGGCCCCGGTCGCTTCTCTACGTAATTATTATTTTGAAATATTTTTTTTACTTTTTTGGATAAAAAAGAGATTAGGAAATAATTAAAACTTGGAGTCCAAACGTCTTTTGGATCCGAAAATCTTTGAAGAAAATATTTGTCCAAAAGATAATCAGACTCAGTATCTAAATTTGTTTTAGATTCGAGAATATCCGAGGATTTTTTTTGAGAAATGTAAGAAGAAGAATGATTTGAAAATAATAAAGTTCGGGATCCAAACATGTTTTGGATCTAAATTATTAAAGAGAAATTGAAAGAAAATATTTTTGGTGTTTTTCTCGCAGTTTTTCCGTTTGATTGAAAAAACATATTATTTGATTTTTTTTGCAGTCCCCCACACTTCATCTTACTGGTGGGTATTCTACTATCTAGGCATGGTATCGTCACATTTCTTGAAACCTCGAGCTCGTTCAGGCCATCAAGGCCACCGGTTTCGATCCTCTAGCCTGATCCTTACGACCTTCACTATTGCCATATGCGATATCGGTTATGCTTGCTTAGAGGTGGCATGACATTTCACACACCTTCCATCTTCCGATCGGGTAGGTTACCATCACTCCCTCTGATATCGTGGCGATCACTAGTCTATCTTGGACTAGTACTATGATTCGGTTTGACGCCTTCTTAGAGCGGTTCTTCAAGCTTCCCACCACTTACCATCGTGTTAGAGACCTGCTCGGTGTTGACCCTAGAGGCCGGGCATTGAGCTATAGTGTGTTGTTTAATTACTGGATGGATCGACAGTCTATTTCCGAGGCCGAGGTTCCACAGTATGTCTGTTCATTTTTTGCCACCCTATTGAGTGTGACATTTTTCCCGGTATTGAACAGCGAGATCAACGATGGGTTGATTGAGCCGCTAGCGGACTTGGATGGAGTTAATGGCCTTAACTGGCCACGGGTGATCTTGGCATAGACTTATTTTTCCCTTGGCTTGGTTGTTCAGGGTCGTTTGGGGGCGCTGCGTTGCTGCCCCATGGTTCTTCAAGTATTGTTTGCTTACTTTGTGATTTGTGTATGTCAGTTTTTTATTGATTAACCTTAATTAACCTCTTTGTTTTGTAGGCATGGGCCTTCTTTTATCAGTTCCTCCCTGCCCCCGCAGTTTGCCAATGCTCCAGAAGGTGCTCCGTGTATGGCCCAGATCTGCTTATCTTTCGAGGAGGATGCTTTGGATTTTGCTGATTACTATCAGCATCTTTGTGGGCTAACTCTTGAGCAAGTTATGGACCTCTTTTCGATGGATATGATCACCTTTTTATCTTTTAACTTATTCTGACTTTTCAGGTGGTGCGCAACCCATGGAGGGGTCTCCTGAGTTATCATATGGTGAAGGAGATCTAGCGAGATGTGGACCACCATCGTTGCATCCTTGAGGGGCCCAGGACCCACGAGTGGTACATGGGTGAGCGTATTCAGTTCTGGCGGACTAAGCCAGTGTCTGATAGGCGCATTCCACCTTCGCTTCCCATTGGACTATTTTGGGCGCACTTGGTGATTAATTATCCCGAGGAGCTGCAACTATTCTTCGACGAGTATGGCATGAGGCTCTCAAGATAGTGTGGTGACTACGAGGCCTTCATTCAGGAGAGGCTACTCCCACTTCACCCACCGACTGAACCCAAGGAGGTGCGACCCTCTACTCGAGTTAAGGGTTAGAGAGTTAATGGTGGTTCTGGTATGGGTGCTAGCGGCACTGGTGTGGGATGCTGGGTATGAAATTTGTTAATTATTTTATCCATGTTGATCCTGTATCTGGCAATTTATCTATTTTTGTAAGAATTTTCCTGGAAGAGGGTTCGCATGCCTAATTTGAATGCTATGGTTGGGGGGTGAGCACATCTTCCTCGGGCGTTGTTGAAGGGAGATTCGTGATTCCCCTTGACTCCACTTTCTACTTGATGGGTTCCATGGGGACCTTGTGGTAGGTGCCTCTTCCCCCGAGCTGCCGTACGTTGGCCTACGATCCTTCCGGTACTACTCACATGAGTTTTAGATTGAAAGCGATCTTTGGGGACGTCTTAACGTTCGTTACTTACCCCTTTCCTTTTGTAGGTCATACGTGAGGAGATAGATAGGGTGGCTCGACATTCCCTTGTACTGAGGGACCTAATGCTTTCACAGGATGGGATTACACGGGTATATTATTTTTCTCAACCTGTCATATGTGATGCATGAAATATCATGTTTTTATGTATATGGATATGATTTTCATGACATGTTTTATAATTGTAGGATTTGGCGGCGAGGAGCGAGGAGTTCGAGCGACGATACCTAAAGCTCGACTGTCATTTTCAATCATTGGATATTATCCACCAGGGTCTAAATGCGCGTTATCGTGGCCTTGAGGTTAGACACCATGAGCTGGGAGTCCATTATCAAGGTTTGGAGGCTCGATACCATAGTTTGGAGGCTAGTCACCAGAGTTTGGAGGCTTAGTATCAGGACTTGCTACGGTAGAATGCCGTAGTAGAGCAGGCTCGAGTAGAAGCGCTAGCTTCCACCTCATGCCTTCACCAGCTTCTTACGTTTGATCTCAATTCCCTGCTTGAGGACTCAGATGTTAGGCAGCTCCTCTCTCCAGAATGGGATGCCAGTTTTCTTCACGCTCCCCAGCCTCCTCCTATGTCCGGTTCATCGGATGGTACTCCTGAGAGATTAGGTCCTGAGGATTTTGAGATATCCACCATGATGCCTCGAGATCCGGTGGGTGGAGATAACGTATAGGCGGCGCATGCTAAGGATTTCCCTTTTAGCATTAGTTTTAGATTCCTCTTTTTTCGAACCGGACCTTTTAGATAGCTCTGCTTTGTGGAATCTTAAAGAAAACTTCTGACTTATGAAAGGAAAGGGGATTTTGGCCGTAGCGTGTCGGGTCCTCACATGTGGTGTTTTATTTTATGAATATGCTTGCTTGTTTGTGAATGTTTTTCATATATGTATGGATGAATGTTAATGCTAATGTATGTGGTTAATGTGTGTAGGCAACACCGGTCTTGAGGGATTTTCCTTAGCCCTTTTCCTTTCTGATATCGACCTATAACGAGCATCTTAGGGTCTTTCTCCGCATCGTTCGGGGACCCGATCGGCGAAGGATTGAGAGCTTTGGTCTGTAGGGTCTTCAATACCTTGCTTCCAGGCTTGTGAATATGGCCTTCATTCGTGCTGCTTTGAAGTTTTGGTACCCTGCCACTCATGTTTTTCATTTTGCCGACTTCGAGCTTTGCCCCTTGGTCGAGGAGTTTCATGCTACCCTGGGGCTCCCTTTTCCGAAAAAGTCGACTCCAATATCACCCGCAAGACTTTCCTTCGCCTTTCCTTCTTTTCAATTTAGGGGTGACAATAAGCTGAAGGGTTTATGGAACCTGGAGTCCAATGGGTGCTTTTTTGGTGGCATCCGGGTTGAAGCTAGCCTTAGTTGGTGTGAGACTACACCCAACACTCATCTAGCGTGGCCTTCAATGGTGACTGTACTTCTTCTGGTAGAGTTTGTTTGTGGGGTTTGAGCGATTGCCCCTTTCCGCTTGCTATCGATCATTGACCCACTCTCCACAGGCCTTTCTCCTGCTGCTTTAGCCTTGGCTGAGAGTCTGGTTCACTTAGACACTACTTCGGTGAATCTGGACTTAGCAGGAGACCATTTTGATTTGCTCGAGGTAATTCTCTTTCCTTCCCGCTTTCTTTCATGATTTTCATTATTTGTTAAAAGAAATGAATTGATGTAGGTATGGCTGTTGGAGAAGCTTCGCTTGACTGCTGATCCATGCTTGGGGAAGGCTCGGTACCTCCCCTCGCATTATGGTCCTAGAGGCTTCACTAGGAAGGACCATCGTTCATTGAGTGAAAGCGCTTGGGTCGAGATTCTAGGCTCCTACCGAGCATCTAAGATTCGTTGGCTCAGGCCTTGGTTGGAGATTTCGTTCGTGGTTACTGACATCCATGATTCTGGTGTTTTGTTGATGGGGTTGTTTGGCATCACATCCTATTCCCCTTCTCGTCTATGCAGGCAGTACGGGCTTCAGCAATGGGTCCCTCGGTCTCTATGCTCTACCCATTTCCACGACTTTGGTCCTAACACACCTGATGCGATACTGAGGCTTTGGGCACGTGCTCGAGTTATTATACTGGATTACATTACCTCGGAGACCATAGATATTGATGAATTCTACCATGGATGGCTTAGTGAGATCAAGGTTCTCCCAAATGCTGATCAGCACTTTATGGTGTCTCGTGAGTGGGAGAGGGATGAAGATGGTTTGGACCCCCTTCCTCATACTTCGAGAAAGCGTGCACGGTGGAATGACTGGCACCCTTATATCTTATTTGTTTTCGCCCTTTGTTTTCTAACCTTTGTTTTCAGCTTATTCTTGGATTATTTTTTTTTCATTATGAAATTTTGTCAAACTTTATTTTATTTACTTGTGATATTCTGTATGCACACATTCATATAAACATAAATATAAATCCTTACAAACATAACATGTTTCATTAAACGGCTTTAAAAAGGGTGCAAGTTTTCCAATGATTTGAGTCCTACCGCCAGTAAGCCTAGAGCAGGTTTTCTAACTCGCGGTCCCTCTATTCCTCACCGTGTCCTAATATTATCCTAAGCCACCCTTCACGGGTTTTCAACTCAGCGGACACTTTTGGCTTTTATACAAGAATGGTCCTAATTGTTGCCCAGGTAACCAAGTGCCATCTAGCGGACTGGTTTTGTAAATTTATTTCTTTTATTTTTACACGTGGTAGCTCTTGAGCTCGTCTTTATTGATTGGATTGACGAATTCATTTCCATCCATGTCCATGATCTTGGCGGCTCCTTTGCTCAAGATTTTCTTAATGATATAAGGACCTTCCTAGTTTGGGCGAAACTTTCCCTGTTGGTCCACATTTGAGGGTCTCATTTGTTTCAGAACCAAGTCTCCTGCTTTTAAAGGTTGGTTTCTAGCCTTAACTCGACTATTGTATGCCCTAGCCATGCGTTGCTGGTACATCTGCAAATGATCCAGTGCCTTTAGCTATTGTTTGTCAATCATGTTCAACTATTCAAATCTAGCCTTTGCCCATTCTGACTCCTCTAACCTCGCCTCTAATGCTACTCGAGGTGATTTCTCTTCCATTTCCACAGGAAAAGCTACTTCCATCCTATATACTAACTAGGAAGGGGTTTGATTGGTTAAAGTTTTGACACTCGTTCTGTATCCCCATAATGTGAATGGCAACTTATCAACCCAGTCCCTGTAGGAAACGACCATCTTGCTCAAGATTTTCTTAATCACCTTGTTGGCTGCCTCTACTACCCCATTAGCCTGTGGCCTGTATGGTGATGACCGATTGGTGCTTGATATCATATTTCCTCATTAGGTCTTATGTGGTTCCTTGGAATTGAACCCCATTATCCGATACAATGTGATGTGGGATGCCATATCGGGCGAACATATGCTTTTCTATGAACTTAGCCATCTTCTTAGCGGTGATGTTCGTGTAAGATTAGGCTTCCACCCATTTTGAAAAGTAGTCGACTGGTACTATAATGAAGCGATGTCCATTAGTCGAGTTTGGCCAAATCTTGCCAATAATGTCGATGCCCCATGCTAAGAATGACCAAGGAGTAGATAAGCTATGGAGTTCGGATGGGGGTAGATGATTGATGGCACCATAAATCTGGCAGTCATGGCACTTTCATACTTTCGATATGTCGTATGTGACCATTGTTGTCTAATAATACCCTTGGTGTTGTATTTTCTTAGCCAGTGCTATCTCATTCATGTGTGGACCACAATACCCCGTATGCATTTATCTCATTATTAACAGTGCCTCCTGTTCTGTAAGACATCTGAACAGCATCCCTTCTGATGTTTTTTTGAACAAATCTCCTTCTACTAGACAGAACTAAGTCACTAGCCGCCATAATGAGGTTCTTTCAGAGTTTGTTACGCCTTCAGGGTATTCCCCGATCTGCAAAAATTTGATGATGTTGAAGGACCAATTCCCGATAGCTTATTGATCCTCTATTTCCACTAGGTGATAGTAGAAGGGTTCTTTGACCATTTGCAGTACAACAAGTTTGATTGACTGATTTCTAGGGCCCTCCCACATCGATGCTAGTGTAGCGAATGCATCTGCCATTTGGTTTTCATCCCTAGGTATGTGTTTGAAGATGCATTTGGAAAATTTTTGTGAGATTTTCCATACGGCTTCCACGTAAGGATGGAGTGATTCTTCTCTTATTTCCCAATCGCCAATGACTTGTTTTATAACTAGAGCTAAGTCTCCAACCAATGATACTTCTTCTGCCCATCCCTTTCGAAGTGCCTCTAATCCAAACTAGCAAGCCTCATATTCTGCCTCGTTGTTTATTACTAGGAATTCCAATCTTTTAGAAAGGGGTATAACTTATTTTTGCGGTTTTATCAATATAACACCTAGGCCAGCTCCATTTCTGTTCATTGCATCGTCAAAGAACATTTTCCACTCTGCACCTGCGTCCTCTATCAATGCTAGTTGTTCATCTGCAAATTCTAGATTTTCAACATAATCAGAGTCCAAGGGTTGATTTGCCAAAAATTCAGTGACTGCTCATCCCTTAATGACTTTTTTTATCACATATTCAATGTCGAATTCAGATAGTATCAATAACCATCATGAGAGTTTTCCAGCTAGTGTTGGTGTCTGGCACAAGTACTTCATTGGGTCTATCTTCAAGATGGCTTTTATATGATAAGATTGGAAGTAATGTTGTAGCTTCTTTGTTAACCAAACCATCATTGTGCAGATTTTCTCCACCAAGGTGTAACGTGACTCATACTCGAGTAATTTTTTACTCAAGTAGTAGACTGCATGTTCACTTCTATCTTCGTGTTCTTGCACAAGCATGGCTCCAAAGGATGACTCCTCAATTTCTAGGTATAGGATCATGGGCTTTCAAGGTTCTAGTGGGCGAAGTACAGGTGGTCTTAACAAGTATTGTTTGATTTTGTCAAATGCTACCTAGCACTTATCGTTCTAAACTACTGGTTGGACCTTTCGTAGTAATTTGAAGATTGTCTCACAGATGGTAGTGAGTTTGGCGATAAATTTACTTATATACTGTAGAGACCCCAGGAAAGAGTAGACTTCTTTCTCAGTTTTCTGTGAGGGCATATCCCTAATGGCTTTGCTTTTATCAGGATCCATCTCGATTCCTTTTTGGCTGATTATATGCCCTAGGAGCTTCCCTAATGTGACCCCAAATACGCACTTTTTTTGGTTCAAGCGTAGATTGTATTTCTCGATTCTGGTGAGAAACTTTTCTAGGACAGCTAGATGTTCCTCTCTAGTGTTGGACTTCACAATCATGTCATCAACATAAACTTCCACTTCTTTATGGATCATATCATGAAGGAGGGTTGTGATGGACCGTTGATATGTTGCGCTAGCATTTTTCAAACAAAACGACATTACCTTATAGTGGTATATGCCTCATTCAGTGATTAATGCTATCTTGATCTTATCAGCTATTACCATCAATATCTGGTTATAGCCTGATAAGCCATCCATGAAGGAATACATAGCTACCTTTGCTACTCTGTCGATCAGTATATCGATGTGGGGTAGGGGGAAATCATCCTTTGGGGAGGCTTTGTTCAGATCCCTGAAATCCACATAGACTCTGACCTTGCCATCTTTCTTTGCTACTGGGACTATGTTGGCTAGCCACGTCGGGTATTCGACCACTTCCAAGAATTTAGCTTCAATCTGCTTTGCCAATTCAGCCTTGACCTTTTCTTCCCATTCAGGCCTTAAGCGACGTAGTTTCTGTTTTACCGGCTTGATCTGAGGGTCCGTTGGGATGTGATGCTCCGCTATTTACCTATCTACTCCAGGTATGTCTTCGTATGACCAAGCAAACGCTGCCACGTGATGTTTAAGTACATTCGTGATCTCTCTTTTTTCTTCAGGAGTCAAATCATTGAAAATTGTCACCATTTTTGGCGACTTGTTTATACCCAAGTTAATTTTGTTTAATGATGTATCCTGAATGTTAAAGACGTGATGCATATGATTATATGAATGCATAGTGCCGTCAAGCAGAATATCAAACAAGTAAGAAAAATTTTTGTACTTCATGGAATGAGCCTCATAGGAAAAATTGTCAAAAACATCAGAAATATTCATTATTACATCATCAATTTCCTCCTCCACAGGCGGTGGGGCTTCAGTTGTGGCAGCAGCAGGTGCGTCGGTGGTAGGTTCTGCCTCAAGAGTGGTCTGTACCAGCTTTTCAGTGAGAAGCTTGATAATGCCTGGTAGATCTTGGTCTCGCGCACCGCCTTTCTTAATCAGCTCGTTAACAGCCTTAGTGAAAGCTGCCATCGCATCTTCCAGTACTCCACCTTTTTCATATTCCTTAGTCGGGGTTATTGCCAGGATTGGTTTCTCTTCTAGTTCAGCATCGACAGGGGGACTCAATAAGCTTACCGGTCATGAATTCAAACACATCATTGAATATCTCAAGTCCCCTGACTTACTCCCCATTCAGGATTGTCGATTCCGGCTCTCCTAGATATGCCTTAGTGCCTTCCACCTCGCAGAAGCTTACAATGTTATAGAACATGGGCCATTTGTGCTTGTACATTTTCATGCTCGGGGTGAAACCCAGACCCAATCCAGGTGTGATAAGAATAGGATCGATGGCCCTGATAATCAAATGATATTATTTTCCCAAGCCTTTTCCAGGGATGCAACCCTGCTTCTTCATTTGAGCTCTAAGGCTTCCAGGGAAAAAATGATATCCTTTGGGGTTCCACGCCCCTTCTTCTTTCTTCAGTGGCCATCACCACCCTCAGCCCTTGCATTGTTCTTTCCTCAAATGCGACTGCTGCTATCATTGATTCCTCATCAGCCTCGATCATCACCGGCCTCCCCTTGTGGATAAGTTTTATCTTCTGATGCAGAGTGGAAGGGACTGCCACTATCGCGTGGATCCATGGCCTTCCTAGAAGCACCGAGTAAGTTATTGGAATATCCAACAAATGAACTTCACATTGGAGTTCACTCCTCCAGCTATTACCTCTGCTTCAAAAGTTCCTACCACCCCTCTCTTCGAATCATCATAGGCTCGGATCACTGTATCGGATTTGGCGAGCATATCCTCCCTTAACCCTAGAAAAGGTAGGACATTAAGAGGTCAGAGATTGAGGGCCAAGCCATCATCGACCATCACGCACAGCATTGCTCGGTCAAAAATCTAAACTTTGATGAATAGGGCTCGATTATGCAACCCTAGTTCTTGCGGCAGCTCTGAATGATTAAAAGTTATACAGGGCATTTGAGGGGGGGCAATTCCTTCCTAAATTGCAATGCACATCTGAATCACTGAGGTTGTGGGCATAGCAGGCATTTCCATCAACCTCTTCACCAGGCCCATTCTGTGCTTCTGGGTTGTTTCGAGCAGCCTCCAGATACTTTATTTGGCCTGAGTCCCTTTCAACTGATTTACCAATAGATCTATATCTAGCATGTCTTCATCCACCATTGGGGGCTGGGGTGGCTCGGGCTGTTCCCTTGTTGTTTCCTCCGGCATAGAGTCATTGAGCTGTACAGTCTCATTCCTTCTGAAAACTCTACCACTCCGAGTAACCCTTAGTACTTCATTCTCTATCACTCTCGCTTCCTTAGAATTGACCCAAGGGTACTGTTCATATCCATCCTCCGCTTGGCTATGTTGCCCCTTCAACTTGTAAGAATCTAAGTTTATAGGCTTCTTCCCATCAGAGATGATCTTTCCCTTAGCAGAGGTTCCTTCTTCGGGTTTCCTTTTCCTTCTCAACTTAGGGACATACGCATCGAGATCAATGGCCACCCTCACTGGTGCTTCCCTGATTCCACCTTCATTGTGTCTTCCTATGGTTCACCCCCATCTATGGAGAACACTTCTGCCAATGGATCTTCCCCCATGTCTTCACTCTCATCAAACACTACGTTAACCACTAGGTTAGATTGAGATAACATTATGCTAACTCATCAAAATCTGGTATAGTTAACCTCACCAGACGGTAGCGGTACCATTCTCGATCCCCCTACTATCAACTATACTGCAGAAGCCTCAGATGGTCTTGGCACCAACACTAGATAGATAAACATCCAGCTCTTTACATAGCCGATGAGCGATTCTCCTTCCCTCTGTACACAAGCAAGCAGATTTTGCATGGTTTGTTTCAAAGGTTCTAAAAATGCAAACTCCATCTAGAACTCTGCAGCGATGTAGTTCCAATTGCTCTTGGTCTCAATCGACTGCATTTAGTACCACTAACTTGCTACTCCTGCTAGTGAGCATGGAAATAATGTAGCTATCATATTTTGAGATAGGCCCTATGCTTGACATAGGATATAAAACTTGGACAAGTGAGAAGACGGTGCATCATTCTCGTTAAAAACTGACATTCCGGCCAAGCTAAAACTGGCCCTCAGGACTTCTTCCCCTTCTCTAATCACCCGATTGCTTAACTTAGATTCAAGAATCTCCATCACATCATCTGAGTCCATCCCCGACTCAATCATGTCCACATACCTCTCTCCCTTGCTGGTCGGTGCTTCTCCTGATAGATCCCTCCCTACGTGAAGCGATGTAGGTTTCTGGCCGATAAACACCGGCATCCTAGCAAGGTTGATCTCCACAGCTTTAATCTTACCACCACACTGACGGTTTGACTCTTCCTCTAGCATCTTCAAAATCCAATTAGGATCGCTTCCCAACCCAACCATCATTACAAATTCTCTAAGCCCTTCAGATAGGCAGCTCAAGACCTTACGCTCTTCTAGCCCGAAGTTAACCATTCCTACCCTTGCCTCAAAATTTGGCAAATGGTTATTCTTCATGCTGGCTTAAGTGCAGGCTCATGAATGACCTTATCAGCCACCAATTTTTTAATAGCTTTCAGCGGCTCCTTGCAGTTATTTGTGCGATGTCCCACGGCCACATGATAATGGCAGTAATTGTTCTTCTCTTCCGGCTTGGGAGGGACATGCTTCTTCAAGCTCTGCAATTGATTAAGTTCACGCAGCTTGGTGAACAAGAATCCCAAATTAGCAGCATATGGCGAGATGCCATTATAGTCTTCCTTTGGCAACCTAATAGTGGTTACCTTCTCTTCATTCACCAATTGTACTGCTGGTTGCTTCCCCTTCACTTGCACCGGGTTGGAATCATTCTTCCTGTAATAGGGCTTAGAGACCTGTTGCCCCATTTCTACCTCCATAGCATCATACCGCTCTATCAGCTCACACTAAAACTTCCTAATAACTATGGAAAGTCTCAGACCCCAGCCTCTTCTGATAAGATGGTAGTGCACCATCTAAAAGCTTCACGATTATCTCCGGTAGAGATAGGTGAGACTGTAAACGTACTTGCGTTACCATCCATCTCTCAAAATAGGGCTTAAAGCTCTCCCCCTGTTTTTGTCTCACTGCCTCCAAATTCTGCATAGTAGTGACCATCAGAGTATTGAAGCCATAGTGGTCACCATCGCCTGGGACAGACATCCCTAATCATAGGCTATATCCATTGGTAAATGACTGTACCACTCATTTACGAGGCTTCCCAATGTAACAATGAATAATTTGGCCATCATCTGATCACTTATCCTCAAAGCCCTCATCATGTTCTGATAATGCACGATATACGAGCGAGGATCTATATTGCCCCGTGTACTTTTCGAACTGGGGAATAGCAAAGGTCGGTGGCAAAGTATCCTCATCCCCAACTATGGGCTACATTGGGATCGCACCCCTTTACCCCTGCACATGAGTGGCTAAGAACTGTCTCCAGAGTTCAGCCATTTCAGGTTGTTGAAGGAAACTGTTTGGGGTCTCCGAGAAGCCCCCATATTGTGAACTCGGGTAGTGCTGCCCCTGAACCTGAAATGTCTGAGAAGGTCCACCCCAGCTGGGTACTGTGGGCTGAGCCACCCATTGAATAAAGGAAATGTAATTAGAAGAGGGCCTGATTTCTGATGGCCCTGCCACCCTTGGTGCAAATGAAGCATGCCCCGGCTGCCCCGGGAAGAACTAGCCACCCACCTGTAGCTCATACACTGTCTACGGCTGACCCTACCCAGAATCGAACTGATAGAAGTTAGGGGCAACTATTGCAGAACTTTGAAATACAATAGTGGAAGATGACAGTCCCCCTGGTAGGATTATACCACCGACATTTGGCACCACATCATTTACCCTCTGCTTTGGCTGCCCAGTTCTAGTGTAGTGGTTAAGGATTGACACAAACTGGTCACTATTGTAGAAGGCATTCATTGCAGTAGCAATCTCGGTGATCACCGATGATTGGTTGGCTTTTATCGGTTCTAACCTACCCCGAGAGCCTGATCATTGGTTGTGGGTTCTAACCTGCCCCGAGAGCCTAATCATTGGTCACATTCTCTTCTCGTTGATGGGCCATGTTACAAAAGCTACGTGGAGTATTTTATTCTGAATTCGAGCTAGAGTCTATGTACGGAACTCCTTCTTGGTGAGCCGTGGTTGGGGAGATGCGGATTAGCAGGCGAGAAGCCCTGTTCCAAGCCTTTCGGTAGACAGGCTTTTTCTTGGTTGAAATACACATGGAGATTGTTAGGGAATGCATGTAAAATCATGATGCATGATTGATAAGTGAAATGTTTAATGTTATGGCTGTGGAAAAAAGTTTAGCGTGCCATGATGCAAAATAGAAATCACTCACACAAAGAGCAGAATTGTTAGTCCATGCGATAAATGAAGGTCCATTGGTTTTGAGATTCATACTCTATCCTAGGGATAGTGTGAAATGAAGTAACCTAATTACCTTTGTGGTGATAAGTCAAAGTTTCGAGAACTAAAGTTAGTTCTCTTCGTGTTCGGGTGACCAGTGTGACATACCCTAACGAAAAGTGATCTAAAAATGTATGGAAATAACTACCATATGCAGCATATAGATGAATGTTTTTGTTCTCTTGCCCATTGGGGAAAGGTCTTGGATGTCAGTGGACATCATCACAAAAGTTATGTAGTGATGCGTGAGTATTTTGGGTGAAAAGTAGGGTTCTAGGGGTAAGTTTTACCTCCTATGAGCCTAGGTTAAGACATCAACTGGGATATCCTTTAATATGGTTTGTGTTCATGTTTTCCTCATGTAGGTTTTTGGTGTGTACAATCACCCCGGCAGGGCCATAAGTTGAATGCCAAGTGGACATCGCATAAGGATTTGGGTAGGTCTGTCTTAAGAGTCGGAAATCATGTGGACGTCACGCTAAAACTTGGGTTGAATGATGCTACATGATTCTAGTTGGTTTCATGTTATCCTAAGATAACACGATCTCAAGTTTCAACTAAGTCTTAAGCATGAAGGACATTAGATCATGTTTAATATTATGAGTGTGTGCGTTCAAGTGTCTACACTAAGATTCGTGATTAGCATGGGATATTTGCACAATGCATGATGAATCGGAAAGCGATAAACACTTAGCACATAGCACATAATATCTTTCTTCCAACCATACAACTCTCGCGCATAGGGTTTTTGGCTAGTCTCTATCCTAAGTTTGGTTCACCTTAGTACCGTGAGGATAGTAAGGAGCGTACCTACAGGAAAATATAATACATGATCACGTGTTTGGGTAACACCCTAGGGAAAATGCCTATGGCTTATTTACATGAGGGTTTATAAATGGGTTGCTAATGTAGAAGGTTCTTGTTACACTGAAATACCCTCCAAGCGTCTCCCCAAATAGGTTCCAAAAAGGGAGGTACATGCGATATGGCAACAAGTACTCCACTCGCTCAAGTACTATCTTTTCTCAGGGAGGTAGATTAGTACAAGAGAGAGCTTCGCAGTAATAGGGGTACCTTAGACTTATGGGCTAGTCCCTTCTATTGCAATGCGTTATTTATGAATATGTCATAATTAAGAGAAAACGGAATAATGTGATCAATAATTTTCGGCACTTATCCAAAATCTAAAATCTTTGAAGAACAAGTTTTTAGAAAAAATCCACAGTGAAATCGCCACTGTGAGCGGGCGACACGGAGCGGTGGGTTGAGAGTGCGCAGAATGAGAGGCACGGTCCACCGGGGTATTTGAAAAAGAAGCACCAAGTCTAGGACCCGGGAAAAAGGTTGAAAAGAGAGAGCGAAAATATTTTAGATTTGGTCAAACCCGAATCCGCCGTCTGTTAGTGTGGAGTCGCCACCTGGATTAGCTTTTTCCAGGAATTAGAGTCCCGTGAGGCTTAACATCCGGGGGACGGCCCACTAAGACACAGAGATATAAGTTGCTTATTTCTTATATGATCACATTATATTACATCTATAGAAAACCGTATTTTCTTAATTGCGCATATTCGAACTAAGGTCATTTTTCGAGTTTATATGCATGATTCATGTATTGCAAAATAATAAACCATCCACGAAGCGGAATAATAAACCATCCACAAAGCAGCAAGTAAATGCAGAAAGTAAATGCGAAAAATAAAGATTACAAGGCTTCCAAAAATCAGGGGATGCAACGGCCTGCTAACCTATTAATTACATTTCTCAAAAAAAAAATGAAAATGCGATACCCGAAGGAAAATTAAAATCCTAAACATACATCTAACCTGCATCCACAAAGGTTAGCACATGGGATATCACATATGTTCGATTTGATTTTAGCGAGGCCCGTGTGACTTAATTAAAACATCGAAGATTTTAAAGTTGTTAATTTAAATAAAAATTGGTTCATTTTTATTTACAAGTATGTTGGTTAATTTTATTAGTGAAAATGATCGCATGACAAAAATATGAGGTCTGTTATCCGGGAATAATTTTAATTCCCTTCATTGAGGTATTCTTAAAAAATAAAGAAAAGAAATAAAGATGAAGAAGAGAATTACAACATTATTTACATAAAAAGAAATAAAAATATTCATAGGTCCACAAATAAAATCAGAAAAAGATGAAGCAGACGATGAGCGCGGAATTCGCAGTTTTAGGAATTCAGAGGCTTACCCTTGAGGTATGAATCCACTTCGGTGTATTCGTTCGATCCCCGGGAGCGTTCCTCGTTCGCTTTTGTAGTTAATTATTCCAAAATTGGAAAATAAGTGTTTATTTATTCAAAAGATAATCAGACTCGGGTTCTAAATTTATTTTAGATCTGAGAATATCTGAGGATATTTAAAGAAAAGGTAAATAAAAAAAGATTTGAAAACAATTAAAATTTGGAATCAAAATGTCTTTTAGATCCGAATATCTTTGAAGAAAATATTTATCCAAAAGATAATCAAACTCCGGTTCTAAATTTGTTTTAGACTCGAGAATATCTAAGGATTTTTAAGAAATGTAGGAAGAAGAATGATTTGAAAATCATTAAGATTTGGGATCCAAATATGTTTTGGATCCAAATAATTCAAGAGAAATTGAAAGGAAATATTTTTGGTGTTTTTGTGGTTGTCTTTTTCTCTGAAAATCTAATTTTTTTATCTAAAATTTTGAACCCCTTCAATCCAAAAAAATCCTGAATTTATAGAAATTCGGGACGGACTAAACCAAGCTCGCCGAACTCTTCGACGAGACCCTCGCTGATGAGTTCAGCGAGGGTGGTGGCCCTCGCTGAGGAGTTCAGCGACGGTGCCCGAAGAAATCCCCCATTCGTTAGTGCCCCCACTTTTCCTTTTATTTTTTTTAATTAATTAATTAATATTATATATATATATATATATTTATATAAACAACTTTATATATACCTAAATTTTCAAATTACCTAATTAAATTATTTTGGACTCTTAAAAATATTATAAGACTTTAAATTTTCACTTTAAGCCTTTTAAATATCTTCTACGGTCCTAAATATTTATTTAGGGTCCCAAACATTATTTTAACGAGGAAAACTCCCATTTGAAGATCGTTGGATGGTAAAAATTCATGTGATTCGAAGATAAATATCTCGAAAAGCCGTCATCATTGAACGCGCGAGTTGGTACAAAATCCCATGCTCATAACTGCAAAAGTGGAATTAATTAAACCCATGTCTAGAGAAATTGTTGCAGCCACGTCATTATTAAATCAGCTTCCGTGTGAGTTTTGTTATGCCCACAATATGAGGTCACAACAAGTGTTGCGAATTTCTCTCTATTTGTTACGTGATTTACTCCACTAAACAATCCACTTAATGTCAAATTCTCTTTCTTTAACTGCTCAATCCATCTCATTTTCAAGATTTGTCACCATTCTGACAATTTCCTTAACAAAATCACAAATATCCATAAATAAATCAATATATATATATAAATAGTGGATTTGTTAAGCACATTAAAGGATCAAAATAATGCACAAAATGGATATTAACACTAAGAGACAAAAAAAAAAACCTTTTCTCCCCTTGTATTAGACAACGCTCCACACTTTTTCAGCAACTCTATACCAGAGCCATTCTCTAATATCTAAATGGAAAACCAAGTAAGTCTAAATGACCTTATTAACAAAAATCTATCCTTAGGCTCCTTAGTGGTGACGACTTGATTTGAAGAGAGACAACAGTAATAATTTAGCTACAGTCCAAGAATAGCGAGAAAAATTCAAGCATATAAAAAGCAGCAAAGGAACTTGGTGAAGTTTTATTCAATCCCAAGAGCATTCAAGAGATCTCAAAATGCATCTAACTTCATTTTCAAACATTTACGGAAACAAAGTTCAAAAGTTCAAATCTTTTAAATTGAATCTTGTATAACACTAGCTTTGTGGTTGAGTTAGTGTGTGGAGCCTAGATACATTAAGGATGTCACATATTGTATTGGTAAAATTTAGGACCTAGATATAGTGAGAACGTTACTCATGTATTGGTAAAGCTCGGCCGAGATTGCAAGGAGGGTAGTTGAATTTGTAATCAGTATTGTAGTGGTTTGTTTATCCATCCATTGGAGGAGAATCAATAGTGAATTAAAGTTTAGACAAGAATTTTCATTGACTGGATTAGGCAGGGGTCGAATCAAGATAAAAAATTTTATTTGCAATCTCTAAACTGTAAAATCCTTTATAACTGCATTTGTAAAGTTGATTGCCTCTAAAATAAAAAAAATCTCAAAGGGACTGTAATTGAGTAACTACAAAATAGCTTACTCAGAGTTTACGAGGCTTAAATTTCAACAAGGACTTAATTTCATGTTTTGTCCATATTTAATTAGAACTGCTATTAATTCTAATGCGATATGATAGACTATATTCTTCTGTAAAAGACAATTATTCAAGATCAAATGAATTGAAAATTACATTATCCTCAAAGACAGACTACAAGAAAAAAAATTTAACTTGGAAATTATTTCTAACTATTCGACTAATCTAGTCAACAATACAACACAAATCAATTGTCAATTAAATAACAAAATCAGTTTCAAGCAAACATACAAATCATGAAAACGGAACCTGTTCATATGGCAAAATCACTCAACAAACAACAATCCTAAATCCAATATCAAAATAAAAAATAACAATATAATAATTGGTATAAGGATGAGAGGAATATTAACATTGAAAAAATAGAGATTTTTTTATTGGATCTGAAAGAAATTACGATGAATAAGAACACAATGAAATCAGTTGAAATTTTAGATGACTCTTAAGGAAATCAATGGAAAGGATTTGGCTTTTTTTCAATGACCACCGTTTTACATCGAAAACCTTTTACCATCATTGTTTTCGATGACCAGTCGGAGATTTTTCGATGTTGTTTGCAGATTGACAGTGAATATCCGAAGATGTTTTAAATAGAGGGTAAGTTGTTGTGGATTGGGGTAATAAAGCCTGGAAAAGGGTTAATGGGTTAGAGGCTTCTAGGGGTTTACAAACTTTAAAATGTGTAGTCAATTTGATTGTTTTCTCTAACCAAACAACAACACATGAGATCAAATTTTTTTTTTCTCTTACTCCAACCAAACACTTAACTTACACTAATAAGTTAATGATGCAAAAATTTTGAGAAACACCACAAAATGAGAATATTTTGGTGTATAAAACAAAATGGAGTATATTTATCTTTAATCTTGTCAAAATTTAAGTAGCTTGTTATATCTTAAGTAATTATTGTCAATAAATAAGTGTATAATAAACTATTATTTGTAATGAGAAAATTGCATAACTTTTGAAACATGGAATAATTTAATTTTTTTAAATATAAGCTCATTTCACTATAAGTGTGGGATCGATCTCACAATCTTACACTAATGTTAATGTTAATTCAGTACTTTATAAAGTTAAAACATGACAAGTGTTTGTAAAAGTGGTTTTCATATACAATAGAAGTGTCAAATTAGGTTCGTGAGATGCAAAATTAGGCCTGAAGAAATATGTATAAGTCACATAGTTATAGATTTATAAGGCCAAAAAAAAAAAACTAGTCTTTTGTGACAATTTTATTTCGGCGACAATGAAAGGACATTTACCTAAGATGACAAAAAAATTAGTCTTTTGTGACAATTTTATTTCGGCGACAATCTAAACTAGTTATAGATTGTTATTTGATAATTAAAATAAGTCGGAACCTAAGATGATCAGTTGTAAATAGCATTTTGCCAAAAAGTAATTTTGTACAATTATGTATTAGACCAATTGATTGCCCCATTTCCACCGAACTCATAATATATGTCTAACTAAATTAAACATTTACCTTAAATTATAAATTACTTCAATAATAACACTTTTTCTAATTGAAATTTATACCATAGGTGTCCTTAATTAAGAAAGATGTAATCTAATATTTATTTCTAAAAAAATATGTTATCTAATATTTATTTTATTTTCTTAAGATATTCTAAGTCCAGATGTGGTCCAGTACATGGTTGTTTAATTCCTTTTAAGTTATAAAATTAAATTAAAGATTAATTAAAGGATCTTATGTGAAACAATTTAAGTATTAATTATTTTTTATTATAATTTTTTATAAGGTTTTTGTGCTTACTAGTCTAGGACATGGGTCACAGGTTAATACACTGCCTCATAAAACGGAGACTATAAGTTTTGTTAAATAATCAATAGAAGTTTAGTGGAAAATATGGTTTTATTTTTATTAATATAATTTTATGTTTTAGTCACCTAGTATTTGGAATTCTCCCAGCATGATTACACCATGGTGGCTTCAATTTAGTAAAAAACAATGGCTAGGATTTTCAATCCACTATAGAAAAAACCAATTAATATGTAATATACAATATGTAGATAAATTGAGAATTTTAATGAAATTATTTAATAAAATATCTTGGGTGTATTAATATGAGAGTAGCCTTTTTAATCTTCAAAACATATCAAACAATAATTTTAATAGTTGATTACTATTATTTTTCACCATCTTAGAAAGAATTAAATATCAAATATATGTAGAGTTTGAATTTGAAAATTCTCAACAAGGATAGAAGGAATTGAAATTGATGGTACATGCATGTATAATTTAAATGGCGGTATCAATGAATTTTTCATTTTATACATCTCGATTTTTAAAAGGATCGATTACTTTCCTTAACTTGGTAAAAATGCATTAGTTTGCCCCCTTAATTCAACGTGTCAATTTTTGATTGGAGAGTGAAAAATAAGAAAAATAATATATTTGAAAAGTCAAACCAATCAAATTCTGACACGAGACATTAATGGAGATTGTTTCAAAATTACTAATTTAAAAGGGATATTTAAATCTTTTGTAATTTCAGGGAAGAATTCATTTTTCTAACTAAGTTCAGGGGCGGGATGTTGATGCATTAAATCTATTATTTATATATTTATTGTTTAATACTAAATAGATAGTAGAAATTAACAGTTTTTTATTATTAAACATATCTATGATAAATTCGTTAAAAATTTTATATGATAATTGATATTGTTTTTTGTTGTTGCCAATAACATTTAGCAAAAAGATTTATATATATTATACATGCATGGTCCCGTTTAAAAATTAGAAATAGGCACCTGTGTATTTCTTTCGTTTTCATTATTACAAAATTACTATAAAAAAATAAAGTCTCTTTCTCAATAATTTCATTTTATATCAGAATTCTCCCACCACCTTTTTTGTTTTCTCAATCGTTCATTGAATTACTACTATTTTATCATTTTTACATACATAGAACCAAAAGCCAAGTATATCAATTTATTATTTTATATGCAATTTATCTTGACAAATAGTATTTTCTGTCCCTATCTTTTTGTTCAAACTAAACTTCGTTAAACAATTTTAAAAAATTACGAGACTCTTTTTATATAAAAATTTTAATTTATAGTTGTTTTATCAACTAAAAATTCAATTATAACTACTAATCCCAATTATTACATATTATCTATCATTTTCTAAGTTAAGGAAAAGGTTCATAGATATATTTTGTTATTATTATTACTATATACTTTTGGG
This sequence comes from Euphorbia schlechtendalii, assembly GCA_949673415.1. Lineage (NCBI taxonomy): Eukaryota > Viridiplantae > Streptophyta > Magnoliopsida > Malpighiales > Euphorbiaceae > Euphorbia > Euphorbia schlechtendalii. The sequence goes on along the minus strand of CATIWQ010177892.1, from coordinate 59,999 downwards.
TTTTATCATAAAACATTTAATATATTCATTTTTGTAGTTTGTATCTCAAAATAATAAATGACATATCTATTTTATATTGTAAGCATTTACAATATTTTGATCGTATATATATTTCGAAATACTATTAGACAACTATTTAGAAACGACAATATTTGCAATCGTTCAAATGAAAGTTGTTGGTTAATTTGTACATCTCAATTAATGTGCTTTTTTATATCAGTAGTAATTTTTTTTTTATTTTGAAAATAATGATATTTTTGTAAAAGAAACTATCATTTAATAAATACATCATTGGAATTAAAAATTTATATTTAAAACTCTTTTAAGAAAACAAAAAAAAAAATTACAAGGTATGACCAATGAGCATGTAGCATGAGTAGGCGGATCTTGAATACTAACACTAAAAATGCCATAAATAGTGGCTTACATTAAAATAATAACTCAGACAAATCCCCTTTACTCTCACAAGGGAAGAGCGTGCATCACAACCTCCTAAAGTTTAAATGGAAATAGGATGTAAATTAGAAGGCGGAGTCGAGTCGAGTCAAGGTTATTTAAGTTTGGAATTTTTAAAGAGTTCAAGTTAATTTCAAACTTGGTTCAAGTTTAATACTATAGGTATTTGAGTTTGAGGCAATTTAGTAGTTAGTTTATTTACGAATTATTCACAAATCATTCATTTTTTTTTATTTATGAATAATTCGTGTATTAGTTTGGGAGTTAATTAATTTTATTTGATAGAATGATATCATTTATTTTGTTTACAAACAAAACATAAGTACTCAATAAGAAAAAATCATCTTTCCTACCTAATATTGTCAAATATAGTACTTGAATAATCCTTTTAATCATTGCACTAAAACCAATTAACTAGTCAACAATTGATGATTCAAAATATTTAAATATTAGAAGTGTTATAGTTTCTTCACTACAAATCGCATACATAAAGGTAATTACAGAAAGAGCACAAGGATTTTTAACGTTGTTTCCTTAATGGTACTAAATATCACCCATAAAGGTAATCGGTCGTTGAAGGTGAGCAATTTTTATTAAGCATAGGGTATTAAAAACCACAACAAAGATATACAAGAGTTACATGTTTGAGAATCATTAAAGCTTCAACAAACACATGGAGAAAACCTAGAGAAAAAAACTGCAAGTCTAACACACCCTAAAATTATACTGGAGAAGTACGAACAAAGAACCTGATTAAGTCCTTGCAACTTGCATAACCGCCTTTCAACCGATTGAATCACAACCATAAAAAACATCTTGACATCAAGCAAATCAGATGGATGAAAAAGAAGCGGGTTCAAGTCGGCGATAGAGGAAGAGAAGAAGAATATTAAGAGACCTTTGGGTTTTAAACCTAAAAAGCAGTACGAAGGGTGTTGCGATCCAAGATAAGGCCGGCAGAAGAGTGGGCTTTGAAAGGGCTTGCGAGTTTAATCAATCTTATACGGGCTCGATGCTGAAACAAGACCGGTAGAAGAGTGAGCTTTGAAAGAGCTTGCGAGTTTAATCAATCTCATATGGGCTCAATGCTGAAACAAGGAAAATTTTGTAAGCCAATAAAAAATTTAAATTAAAAAATATCATTTTTTATAATAAAAACATATAATTTTATTAATAAGTAAAACAAATAATCGAGTTAATGTATGAGTATTCATTAAATCAGTTTCATAAATTTGATCGTGTACATATTCGAGCCTATCTTTTAATTGTTCAAATTAAATTCATATATAGATCAAATTTCAAAATTATATTCACAAATAATTCACTTATAAACCATTTCGAGCTCAATTGTTTGCCGAAATGAACACCGAGTTACCAAAATTAGTTTCTAGGAGCCGAGGAATGAAATAGAGAAAGTGGGCACGCGCCAGTGATGGAAGTGAAACAAAATTTGAAACAATTGACACGTGGTTACCGGTTTGGGAATACAAAACAGAGGCCGGTTTTTAGTAAAATAAATACTTTCATAACAGATGGAAATTAAGAACTAGAAAATCAAAAGGGCGTCTAAATTCTCTTCATGTAATGTATCATATTCATAACATCCCCCTTTCTTAGGGGACCCACTTTCCTTTCTTGCAAAACAACGGCTGGGACATTAAAATCCGGTTTTATTTAGCTGTTACGAATTGTCGTAATTCATTATTTGCATTGGAACCAAAAAAAAATCATGATCTGTATCCATATTTTGTAGTTAAAATCTTGTAATTTAATATTGACGACCGGGTTGGTTTAACTACAATAACATTTTGTATGACGTAGCTGAAACAATTGTACAGAAATATTTTAGGGACGGTTAGAAGAAAGCTGTTTTTTTACAACACTCTAGATTTTCATTTCCGAGATAACTAAGAATACTTGTAACTAAACATTGCAAAGTACTGTTTTATGATGACAAAAAACTAAAAGAGCTGATTGAGGAACTCACAAACATCCACTAAAACGTTTAAGAACTCCTCAGCTCCTTTCAGTTTTTTTCGAAATTAAATAATTGTTTTGATATTGTTTTGTTTAATTCAAAGACATTATATTAGAAAGTAACCATAGAAACGACTACCACATCAAACAACCCCTTAAACATACTGTAGATTTGTAATTCTATGTCGAAACTTTTTTTTTTTTATTAGAGATTTGAATGAGTTATGAATAAATCAATGGTCATCGTCATCAACTCTTTGTTAATGTGCTATTTAAACTATATGTACAATTATGATCGTTCATCGATTGGTTCAATCAAATCAAATACCCTAAAAATATAATATAATAAAATAAAAAAATGAACCGAACCGAACCGAATTATTTTGTTCAATTTATTTAACCAAATAATATCATTTATTTACTTTTCATTTTCTTTTTTCAAAATATTTATTGAATAAATATTAGTTACCACTTTTATCTACATAAGTTACTTCATATCTTACGTTTTCAATATATTGTAAGAATTCACATATAATGCATAAATAAAATAAATTAAAAATCTTGAAAGCACAATAAACAATATAAATATTTCTATCATGTACTTAATTAAACTAGTTTTGCATATCAGATTTTCTACTCTACTTTAACTTTTTTTTAGAGAATTTTAAATTTTTTAATTAACCAAAAATTTACAGGATTTAAAAAAAAAACCAATCCAAATAAACTGAATGTTTTCGGTTCAAACTTCAATCAATTATTTGGGTTAGATTACTTTGAATTTTTTTAACGTGCGCAATTGGTAAGTAAAGTTAAAAAAGCAATGCTGAAGAAGTTCCGGAACCACGTTTTTTGTATTTATTTATCAGTAATATTTGGTCTCCCTGAGCTGGGACTCCTCCTTCCCTCTTCCAATATCCATTTTCAAAATTTCAATCAACTCTATATGTTAACTTCTTCCGTTTCTTCCTGCTGAATCTCTTCTATAACCAAGTGACGGTTTTGCTTTTACCGTATTGCCTGTCATTCTCTATATCTTTTTGTTTTCTTTCCTTTTCTTGTTCTGTCCTTTTGATTTCCTTTTTCTAGATCTCCAAGTTTGGTGCTTCTTCTCTGATTTTGTTTTTTCAAGCTATATAACTGTGGAGGAGGCTGGAGAAGGATGTGGAGGTTACACCTTGATCATTAGTTTCTGGTGGAAATGCGGAGCCGGATAGTTTTTCTCCATTTCTATTGAGCTCCTATCTATGTATGAATTATTTATGCTATGTTGATCCGCCGGAGACTGAAGAAGGTCTAGTTGATTTATATCTCTTGTTTGCAGGTATCGATTTTTCTCTTGTTGCATGCATTTTTTATATTATCACAATATATTTGCTATTCTATGAAATGGACTTTTTTCTAGTTCTACGACGGTTTTCTATTTCTGGATATTATCACAATAGATTTTCTATTCTTTTTTTTGGTGGCTTATTGTTTAGAGTGAGGAAATTGTCGTGTTATGAGTTACTGTATGATGTTCATTTTAACATTATAATATAGAGAATAGGTAGGGAATGAATAGTTCGGAGGACAATTGATTGTTTATTTCTTGTGAATTTGTTGTTGGATCCCCAAATGAACTGTACTTAGTATTTTTGGAAGTGTTTAGGGATTTTGATTTTGGTGACGTTTTTTGTTTTCATGATACAGGTTACAGATATGAATAGAAAGGTGGGGGGATGTTTGAGTTTAAGTTATTTGAAAGATTACAACTCTATTCTGGAAATGGATTGAATTAGAAGTAGTAGCCCGTTCTGACCACAATGTTAAAACCTTTAGCTTCTGGGCTGCTGCTGTTCGCTTTACTTGTGATTTCAGTATCTGCAAATGATAATGGTTTTGCTCGATGTAATTGTGATGATGAAGGAAGTTTATGGAGCATAGAGAGCATTCTAGAATGCCAAAAAGTCAGTGATTTCTTGATTGCTGTGGCCTACTTTTCGATTCCCATTGAGCTTCTGTACTTTGTTAGTTGTTCAAATGTTCCTTTTAAATGGGTTCTTTTTGAGTTCATTGCCTTCATTGTCCTTTGTGGATTGACTCATTTGCTCAATGGCTGGACCTATGGCCCTCACCCATTTCAGCTCATGGTTGCCCTCACCATTTTCAAGATTTTAACTGCTCTGGTTTCTTGTGCTACTGCTATCACACTCTTCACTCTCATTCCTTTACTTCTCAAAGTGAAGGTGAGAGAATTTATGTTGAAAAAAAAGGCGTGGGATCTTGGCCGTGAAGTTGGGCTTATTATGAAACAGAAAGAAGACGGGTTACACGTTCGTATGCTAACTCAAGAGATAAGAAAATCACTTGATAGGCATACGATCCTTGACACGACGCTCGTTGAGCTTTCTAAGACACTGGGGTTGCAGAATTGTGCTGTGTGGATGCCCAATGAGATTAGGACCGAGATGAATCTGACTCATGGGTTGAACGGGGGAAACTACCCGGATAATGTCAGTTGCTCTATACCGATTTCTGATCCTGATGTTGTTAGGATTAAAGGGACTGATGGGGTAAACATTCTTAGGCCTGATTCAGCCCTTGCCTCTGGAAGCAGCAGGGACCCTGGTGAACCGGGGCCTGTTGCTGCAATTAGAATGCCAATGCTTCGAGTTTGCGACTTCAAAGGAGGAACCCCTGAGATTATTGAGGCTTGTTATGCGATTTTGGTGCTTGTTCTCCCCGGGGGACAAGTACAGCCCAGATCTTGGACCAACCAAGAACTCGAGATAATCAAGGTGGTAGCCGATCAAGTGGCCGTGGCCCTATCACATGCTGCTGTTCTCGAAGAGTCCCAACTCATGAGGGAGAAATTAGAGGAGCAGAACCGAGCTTTGCAACAAGCAAAAAAGAACGCGTTGATGGCTAGCCAGGCCAGGGCGGCATTTCAGAAGGTAATGAGCGATGGTATGAAGAGACCCATGCACTCGATTTTGGGCTTGGTTTCGATGATTCAGGACGGAAACCTGGGCAGCGAGCAACAAATCATCGTGGATGCAATGATGAAGACTAGCAATGTTCTGTCCACTCTAATCAACGATGTGATGGAAACATCGTCAAAGGATAGCGGAAGGTTTCCTTTGGAGTTGAGATCTTTCAGATTACATTCCACAGTCAAAGAAGCAGCTTGTCTCGCCAAGTGCTTGTGTGTGTATAGAGGGTTCGGGTTTTCGATCGAGGTTGACAAGGGCTTACCAGATCACTTGTTGGGTGACGAGAGAAGAGTTTTTCAATTGATTTTACATATGTTTGGTAATCTTCTTGATGGGAATAATAGAAGAGGGCATTTGGTACTTAGGGTGGTTGTTGAGAACGGCAGCATTGAAAGGAACGATCATTGGTGGGCGGCGTGGAGAAACAGTGCAACCGATGGTGATGCATTTATCAGATTTGAGATCGCAATGAACCACGATGGTCCCTCATCGGCGGAAGGTTCGAGTTCTGGTATGCAGGTTGGCGGTGCAAGGTATTTCAGTGATGGAATTGAGGAGGGTCTGAGTTTCAGTGTATGCAAAAAGCTAGTCCAGGTAAAAAAGTAAAAACAATATTTATGGTACATGTTACATGAATGCATTGTCAATAGCATGTGGTCACTGGTTTAAATTCTTTCTTTTGGAAATGGGTTTCATGCTTTTTATGATTCGAAGACCATGATGAAAGTTCAAATACTCAACACATTAATAATCTCGAATCTGGCTCCACATATTGTTATCAAAGTAGTTTCTGTGCACAAAAAGCTCTATTAAATGTTACAAGTTTTGAAAGAGTTTGGATTCTTATGTTATTCACCATATATAACTTGTATACTTATATGCATTGTCTTTTTGCTCTCAAACAATAATTTTGAATTTGAGTACTGCATTTTATTGAATGAACTAAACATTGTTGGGATGGTGACTAGTCTTTGAGCCTGTTTGGTATTGCTTTTCAAGCTGCTGTCCCATTAAATTGATTTCACAAACTTTTTACAGAACTACATATTTTGGCTTTGAACAACACATTTTGATCTTTCATAATATTTAATCAGGAACCTGTCTGACTTGTTTTTTCCAATATCAACTCTACTCCTTATAGGAAAAACTTGAAAATGAAACTTTTCAGAAAATCAGCTTGGGAAAGCACAGCCAGACTGGCCTTTTGTATTTAATGGCCTATCATGTTAACTAATAAGTAAAATAATTTTCTGATGACAGTTGATGCATGGGAAGATCTGGGTAGTTCCGAATGCTCAAGGTGCTCCTCAAAGCATGGGGCTAATTCTTCGATTCCAACATCGCCCATCGATCTCTATAGCAACAATATCTGAATCGGGAGAATCTTCGGAGCACCCCCTTTCGAACTCCGTTCTCAGAGGGTTGCAAGTTTTGTTAGCCGACGCAGACGACATGAACAGAGCCGTGACTCGAAAGCTGCTCGAGAAGTTAGGTTGCAGTGTCGTTCACGTTTCGTCGGGGTACGAATGCCTTAGCGCTATTGGGCCAGCAACCAATTCTTTCCAAATAGTGCTCCTCGATCTTCAAATGCCGGAGATTGATGGGTTCGAAGTCGCGTCGAGAATTCGGAAGTTCCGGAGCCGGAGTTGGCCACTAATAGTGGCACTCACGGCAAGCGCGGATGAGGATGTGTGGGAAAGGTGTGTGCAAATCGGGATCAATGGTGTCATTCGAAAACCTGTCACGCTTCAAGGAATCGCGAATGAGCTTCGGAGGGTTCTCTTGCAGGCTAACAAGGTGGTTTTGGGGTGACACATTGTGCAAGTTACGCAATATTGAACTCTTTAATTTATTTCATTTTGCCTACTGCCCCTGAACTTTGAAAAGATCCTCATAACTCCCTCAATGCCACGTGTTGTCTTCTGATTGGAGAGAAAAATCCGAAAAATGACATAAAAGTCAAACCAACCATATGCTGACGCGTGGCGTTCATGAGTTAAACTGGTGCACTTTTGGCAATTTGAGGGAGCTATGAGATTTTTCCAAAGTTTTAAGGGGTGGTAGACAGAATGAGATAAGTTGAGGGAGCTAATAATGCATTTAGCGTATTCAGTATTAACATTATTTTAATCGCAATATCTCCAAGTTGGAACTTCTTGAGAAAATGTCATCTAGTTACTAGCATAGAAATGTTTACTACATATACAACGTTTAGAGTCAATGGTATACAAAATTAGATCCTTTCTGTTAAGTTCCCTGTTTCTTTGTTCAACTTCAATGAACCTTTACGAGAATAACTATCTTTCTTATGCTAAGAGTAGACTACTTTTAATCTCATTTACCATGGCCTTAATATGTCTAACGAGGCCAGTATTCCGATCTTGGATAATTCTTAGATAGGAAAAGAAGTTGCGGAATGAATAATAGTATTAATAAAGGCCTATTATTATTGTGCATGAATCTCAATATACGTACGCAACATTTTGAGACCTATTTTTTTGCTCAACCAGTGCAACAAGTGGACTGCTGGACCCAATGGGTCTTTTTTATTAATAAAATTGAAGTTGATTAAAATAATTTGAAAATAAAATATATTATTACTCTATTGTGTCAGGGATTGTCACTTTCTTTTCAAGTACATACTTGAAATCAATTAAATACAATGAAAAAACAAAACATTAATAGGACCGTCTGCTTTATTTCTTACGTTTTATTAGTTGCAGTTCTTGTTAATAGTTGCCGGTTTTTGGTGTTTATTTTTTTTGTTGTCAAAACAACCAAAGAAAATTAATTAGTTGATACTCCTAACTAAGAACTTAAGGTTATAGTTTAATAAAAAAACAAAAGATAACAATTGAATTAATTTTAAATTTTAAAACGTTTGTGTAATCTTCTACTACAAGGGAGTAACTAATTACAATATATATACATTTGAGATTATTTTTAACAGATTTATATTATCTCCTAATTATAATTGAAAAAAATATTAGGGGATATAAACTATGTATTTTATTTTAGGTATGTACCCCTAAGCGTTTGGCTTTATATGTGTATTTGTTTATAAGTTAATATCGTAATCTTAAATTAGAGGATTGGACGTTAGATCTTCTGTTTGGAATGTTGACTAAAGTAGTATTGTTTTTAATTTTTATAGAGGAAAGACTGATTCTTGTTATTGTGCCAATTTCTATTTCTTGGCAAGTGGATTCAGGTGGTGGGTTTTTGAGATTTGAGATTCAATTATTAGCTTAATTAAGTAAATTATTTGTGCATGGTGGGAATATACTTATCATTTATAGTATAACAATGCCATTTTCTCTTTCATTTACAATTATAAAACTATAATTAATTACCAAAAAAAAATTATAAAACTAGAATTAATTTAGTTTAAATCTAATATAGTTTTAAACTTACATTGATATAAGAAAAAGTTTATTTTTATATATGAATAATAACAAGTATGGAGGAAGGTTTTATGATGGAGAGGGCACAAGTCTCCTTGCAGAATTTGACCGAAAGAGCTCAACACTTACTTCAGTTGAGGATGCATTTTCCTTGCACTTATGTCATTAAACGAGGACAGGATTCTAAGTCCATTAATCTGAAATGATATTATAATAGATTACTTTTCAAAACATCCACTTGTGCATAAAATTATTTGTTTAACTTTCGACTACTGTCATGTTTTATTAATGAAATGAAGTGTTAGGGGGGGATGTATCTCAATTATAGAACATAGTACTATTTTTACTTTTGTCTTTCTTGCCTTTACTTAATTAATTGATTGCAAGAGTTGTTCATTTTTACTATTTTAAATGAATTCATTCATAGTTCTTACACACCAACTTGCACATAAATTTATATTATTTAATAATACATTTACATATTATTTTATAAGTTACGATATATTGCTTTGTGTATTTCTTTTTTATGTCCACGTGATATTCGAAAACGGAAGAATTAATTAAGACGTGTTTTATGATTTACAAAATAATTTTAAATTTATAAAGAATTTGAAGAATATTGAAGCAATCTATTAATTTTTTTACCCATGCTATTTAATTAAAATTGGGCAAAGATATGAATCATATGATTGGGCTACAAAAAAGCTTATATTGCCCTCTTTTAGTGAAGAAGGTAAAGTTTATTAATTATAGTATAAGCGTTTTATTAGGGATTTCATACGATAGTTCTGGATCAGTGATGTAACTTTTGATCTCAACATTACATTCTTGACATATGTATTAATGAGATTTAAATAACTAGAACTCAACATACGTCAAAATTCTAATGTTGGAATCAAAAGTTATATAATTGATCCAAGTTCATTGTATAAAAAGTTTCTGGTCAAATATGGGCATGAGTCAATCCGCGTTCCCTTAACTTTCAAAGAATTCTGTTGGTCGAGTTAAAAAGTGACAAGTATGATTCATAGACTTGCTAGCAAAACAAATATGATTACTAGAAAACAACAAATGAGTTCCTTACGATCTGGTAAGCTAAAACTGAATTAAATTGTTATTTAAATCATTTACTACTACGTTAAACGCATCCATCTCTAGAATAATACGATGATGCCTTTATTGCTTGAGTCAAGCTCTCGAAAAAGGGTCACCCTCTCATGTAAGCAAAGCTAATCTAGCAGCTAGTACTTTTCCTTGACAACTTGGCACAACACAACCATGCCCCAAAAAACACTTGCATCAATGTTATCATCATACCGGAGTTTTACGCCAAGAAGAGTGAACGTTGAACCAGAAGTCAAGACATGAATTGAATTAGCCACTTTCCATTAACTTAAGAAACCCAAACCATGTCCTAACTCATGAGAAGCAACTCTAAGTTTACCTCATCCCAAATCCAATTATTTCTTTGAGCCTAAAAACTGTTAGTATTTTAGTTACAGTTTAGTGTAATTGGATAGCCACGATATTTCACTTATGCATGAGTTTGTTATTTGTTGTGATTTTATTTAGTTAATCAATGATTACACTAAAATGGGAGACGAATGTTAGTATTTTTAGTGTATTTGTATCGACTAGTTTGACTAATCAGATCGTGACATTTTATCGAACAAGTCGGGAGAATGCGGAGTGCACACTTGTTTGGACCGAGTTACGATTTGGGAGGTCAGGGGGCAGCGCCTCCGGGTGCAGGGTCCAAGGGGCGACAACCACTAGCAGGTTCGAGGGGTAGTGCCCCTCGGCAGGGTTCGAGGGGCGATAGCCCCTTGCGGGGTCCTGGGGCAATGCCCCGGGTTGGGGTCGAGCTGCCAGGTCAGCTTAAAAATTTTTTATTCTTGAACCCACACATCCTATGGAAAATTCATCAGAATAATGAAATTTTAACCGAAGCAGTGTATTTGTTGGACGCAACTGAAACAAAAAAAAAGTTTTTTAGACATGGCTGTTACTCGAAACTTAATGTCTATTGACATTTTGGTTATTTATTTCACCAAACTGAAATTGGTAAACATATAGAAAAACTCGGTTACTATTTTCACATCAAATCAAATTCTTATTATTGACAAAATTTTTGATTTTATCCGATTGAAAGTTTGGTGAACCAACCAAATAAATTTCAATCTGAAAACGTATTCGTCGCTTGAGAAACATCCAAAAAATCCCCAGATTCCGACAAAAACCCCACATAATACAAGCTGATTTTTCAATAAAACCAAGATAAAAACTATGCAACCAACACTATCATTCATAGATATTATTGATATGTAATTGAAGGTCAATTATGCTCTAAAAATTCACATTCGACACAGTTTTAGATAAACTACACGATGCGTGATAGGTATTTTTAACACCATCCAGACAAAAGAGAGCATAATTTATCTACCTCGCTACTTGGACGTGTTTATGTTGAAGCCTTGTCATTGTAGGAAGAGAATTCATTGCTACTTTATGTAAAAAAAAAAAATTTGTCACGCGAGATGGTATGTGAATCTGCCAAATTTTCGCCCATCTCGGATGAATAAAATTAGCCTGCAAGCTCGCAATGTTCGACTGATTCTGGATAGCTAGCATAGTAACATGATTTAACCGAGAAAATTCCAGATTGTTCCAAACGCCAAAATGATGCATTTCAGCATTTGATCTTGGGAACCAGGACAATGGAATGGTAGAATAAGGAGGATCTGTTGAGAGCAATTGAAGTTTTTGATAAAATTGAATTATAAGTTTAAAACTATTAAATCGCTAAAAATGATATGTAAGAATACTTTTTTGTCTATAAAATTAAATGGCCATATCTTTATCTTTTCTTTGATATATTTTTAAGTTCTTATGAACTGTTTTAAAATGGGCTTTAAAAACAAACTTATAATTCTAGCTTATAAGTTGCTAATAAGTTGAAATATGGTTCATATAAATAAAAAGTGCACTAACTTGAATATAAAGAGCCGATGATGAACAACCCAAAAATCAACCTTTGTATCCAAGACTTAGCTTAGTTGAGCTCTATCTATGAATTATGATTAGAGAAGATAATGTATTCAATCCACACCGGAATAAACATACTTCCAAATTTTCATAGTTCGACTATTATTTTCTTGAGATCCTACTAATTATTTCACCGGAAATTTGAATTTTGTGTCCATGCCATATATTTTAATTTTTTAAATACAATGTGTGTAATAATGGTGTAAGGAAGTTGATCCAAATGCGATGAACAAAATCCTTTTAAAATAAAATCTATTAATTCGATTTGTAAGCCCACTAGGAAGGCACGGTATCATGGCATCTTCATCATTGAAGCTTCGAAAATATCAAATCCAACCCAATAAACGAAAGAAAATAAGTGTTTTATGGTCAAATTACGGTAAATAATTAAAACCTCTTTTTGTTTTGAACAAATACATTAGTCATTCTCTGTGTTTTGAAAAATAATTTGTACATCCTTACGTTTTATCTTTTTCATACTACAACCTTCTTATGTTAGATATTATCTCATTTTATACCAAATTTTTGAACATAATATATGTATGTTTATGAATAAAAATTGGTCATATATATCATATTTTAATATGTTATAGATCAAAATTACTTAAAAAAGTTATTTATTTTTATTTTATCTAATGAAATTATATATTGCAAATTACAAAAATATCTTACAAATGGTAAAAAATGTACTTTTTATTATTACAAACCTCATAATACAAACAAAATAAAACTAAATATACTAACAAATACTTGTTATGTTAAGAATTTTGATAGAAATACATATAATTAAAGATGCATGGAGATTACAGTATGAAAATAGCAAAATGTAGGGAGGTTATGATTATTTTTCATAACATAGGGAGGTAATATTGTATTTTGTCAAAACATGGGGAGGTTATAATATGTAAAACATTACACACTGTTGGTGTTGTATGATCTAACTGAGATTCTTGAAAGGTTTAGCCGGGTTACCGACGATGCCTCTCTAATGCGTAAGTTAATCACGGGTGAGAAAAACGAGGAATAGCTAAAAAGCTGATGGAGATAAATAATTACCTCATACCATATGATCGTGAGCGTATATTATATAATAATGAAGGTGGGTGACCTGACGTAAATATCTCTGTCAGGTGTCATTGAAATATTAGGTTTAAGGTTGGGCTTAGCTCATTAGTGATTAACCGCCCCTTGAATGGCTTGAATTTGGCTAATTGACTTGATGGACTTTTTAGACCAATATGCAAGTGTTGTTAATGGTGATAGATATTGATCTAGATTACGACAGGTAAGGCGAATGCGGTGAACTGTCGATATATGATCTCCAGACAGATGAAAATAGATAAGATTTAACTTCCTTATTAGTCATTGTGGTGAATTAGTATTATTTATTGTTAAAGACAATGATCAAGGGATTGCCTATTCTTCTAAGTCGGTTGTCCAAGTAAGCCTATCAATTACAGGTAATATAATATCTTAAATAAAAAAAATTAATTTTTGCTATTTTTTTCGTTGTTATTTTACATTGAAAATGGTAAATAATTATAATCTCCCTTGGGTTTAATCAAATGCACTAGTACCTCCCGGTGTTTTGAAAAATTACTTAAACCTCCTCGTGTTTTGACAACATCATACTATAATCTCCTTGTATCTTAAATTTTGTGTTTTTTTAATCAAAGTTGTTAACATAATAAATATTTGTTGCTATATTTACTTTTATTTTGTTAGTATTACGAGGTTTATAATCATCGAAAATATTTTATTGTAATTTATAAGTCATTTTTATAACTTTCAATGTATGGTCACACGTGATAATATAATAATCAAAAACTTTTTTGAGTAATTTTAATCCCTAACAATCTAAGATATGATATACAAGACTAATTTTTATTTATAAACATATATTATGTTATGAAATTCAATATAAAAAGTGATAATATGAAATACAAGGAGATTATAGTATGACAATGACAAAACACAAAAAAAAAAGTATAAGTATTTTTTCAAAACAGGGAGGTACTTTGCCTTGAAAAAATTCATTATTTTACAAGCCAGATTCAATAACTGATATATCACCATCACATAAACATGATATTATTGGACGTTTCAGAAAAATGAAATGTATTAAAATTACTAAAGGTTATTAAGGTAGGTACTACACTAATTTTCTCCTCTTTAACATTGTTGAGGCATATTAATATGATGATGAGATGACCCCCTTTTCTCTTAGTGCATTCTAATCACACTTTCTCTCTAAAGGTTGATTAGACTTCATCAATTTAGCCATATATCCTTTATGACATAAAAAAAGAGTAATCATATCTTAAATGCATGCTTTTTATAATTAGTTTTGAATGAAAATATTTTGAGCTCCCCTCTCTATCTATCTAGTGATGGACTGGCTTGCTATAATATTAATTTGAATATTATAACCAAATTTTGATTAATTAATTTGGTTTAATTATTCATTTAAGATAACTAATTATTTAATGTTAATTTGGTTTCATTAATTTGATCTTTATAATAAAATACAACAATATGTTTCATTTATTTAAGATTTTCAAATTAATCGTTCAATAACAAAAAAAAAAAAAAAAAAAAAAAAGAATAAGAATCTGTTGATTTGGATTCATATAAATTTATTGATTAATATAAAAGTTTCAAACAACTTATCACAAGTTGGGCATTAATAAAGTTGATATAAAGGCTTAAGAGGCCCATGTTAATATGAGCCCAATGGTACTTAGCCTAGCACAAGTGAGGTTCATCTTGTTTATTTTAGATTCAAGGGTTCGCTAAATTTTTTTTATCATGACAATAAAATATTTTCTCTTTCCTCTTTTTTTAAGATTCTATTTTTTCTTTTACATTCTTTGTGTATTTTCATGACTTAGATATAATAACTCTTAGACCATACTCGATTTTGCAGCAAAAACCATTTTATGAAAGCATTATACTTGGTTTAATAGTTGTCATACCTGATATAAGAGCTATCATACCTTGTATATGAGTTGTTATACCTGGTATACGAGGTATTACATTCTTATATTTGTAGACAATACTAGATTTACACAAAATTCATTTTATGAATGCCTCATCCCTGGTAAAAGAGCTATTATACCAGATATAACACTTTTATATCACTTTGAATTTTTAAAGGATTGGCTACAATGGTAACATATCTTCTGTTTCAGATACATCTTACATTTAGTGATATCAATCTATTAACTTGCTAATATAAACAATCAATTTCTATCGTAACATATGTTATTTTTGGTATAAAAACTATTATACCTAGTACAAAGCTCATTGAAAGACACAAAAATACAATATCTCGAGTTCCTTGTAAGATAATATGTTTTATTTCATTTTTTCCACTTCATTAATTGTTCTTCATATTTTCCTTCGAGTACGACTCAAAATCCGTGAACTTTTAGGCTCAATTTAACCTACCTTTTCCTAGTTGAGGCTCATCTTGCTATTTCAGGCTCCAGCTTAATGTCAGAGGATTGTTGAGCATTTCCAAGTTTATCAAGTCCTTCAACCAATAAAAGGATTCAAAGTATTTATTTATGCAATCTTACAATCCAAAACTAAACAAATCAATTAATTCATTTTAGAATTGAAGAATTCAAATGATTATTATACATTGTTTTGGTGTAAAATTAAGTATTGTCTTTAAATAGGTATAACATGTGGATTGTTTATTCATTTTTCGAATAAAACAAATCGGACAATCTTACAAATGTATAACAACTCTCATAACATACTCAATTTTCGCTGTACAAAATCATGTTATGAAGGCATTATACTTGGTATTATAGTTGTTATGCTTGGTATAAGAGTTGTTATACTAAGCTTAAAAGGTTTTGTTCAAGTCTTATATCCGAAGACAATACTCGATTTTCACAGCAAAAATCATGCTATAAAGTCGTAATAACAAGTATAATAGTTGTTATACTGGTATATTAGCTATTATACCTAATATACAAATTGTTATATCAGGTATGGTGTCTATTATATTTGCTATATTCATCAAGCACTTTCACTGCATTCAAGTTCGAAATCACCCAAGTTCAAAACACAAAAATGCCACATATTTATCTTCGTCAAACATACTGCCAAATCAAAAGGAAAAACACAAATCTAAATCTCAAAGTCGAAAAATTAATTAGCATAACAAAACATTTGAAATTTTGTATAAAACATATATAATTGTAAAGCTAAAATAAGTAGATGAAACTGTGAGTAATTAAGAAAATAAATAAAGCAAGATCAATATGATCTAAAGCATATGCACCTTGATTCATATATTATACGCTTTTTGGATGTCCTAGCAACCAATTGCTTTAGCATCATTTTCTTGTCTTTTTCTTTTTCTTTGATCAATTTCATCGTCGGTTGAACTCCTTCATCAACTTCATCATCAGTAAATACATTTTATCTATTAGAGCTCAATCTATTCCGATTGGTAAAAAATATAAGAAAATGGATATATAATATTACTCATCAAATCAGACAAATCCGACGCCAATGATGGCGAAGGTGTTGGGATTTTTCATCGAAAAATTAATCACAAAGGTGGAAACGATTAAAATTTCTCAAATCCAGAATAAGATCTTTTTTTCAGGAACGATTCGAATGGTTTAAAAACGATGAGATTACATAAAATAAAACTCACCTGAAGTCTCTTTTGAGACAGAAGAAACAAAGTTTGCAGGGAGGGAGCTTCTCCAAAGTCACGTGCACGAAGCCCTCTTGATTCGGAATCGGTGCTAGCCGAAATTCATGAAAACAAAAAACTCAAGAGCTAAATTAGTTTTTTTAAAAAAAATGGACGGTTGCTAATTAGCCAAAACTAATTCATAGTCCACATGCATACAAATGGTTTTTGTATTGTACCAAACTTTCACCTTTTTTTTTTCTTTTCAAATTAATTAAGCCTTATCCTTCAAGTAGTATATATCACATATACTTCTCATTTGATTTTAATTAACCATTTAACATATATCCAATTAGAATTAGGATTATGTTAGGTTAAGTATATTTATAAATTGACCTCAATTAAAAGACTATTTAATAATTAAATCCATAGATTTAATTCTTTAAATTTATTTTAATTATCAACTTTATAAATTTTTCAATTTAACCCACATGTTAATTAAAACCTTTATACTTTAATTTAATTCAATGAATAACATAAATAACTTTATATTATACCATTAATTCAAATTAAATATTTCTTGAATTGTAAAGATTGTTTAATTAAATTGACTTCATACGTCAAATAATTAATAATCACTCTTTCATCATGTTTTGTAACATTACATGTACAAGAAATCCCGAATCAGTGATTCTAAGCGCACGATTCTTTGGGTCTGTCCATATGTTGGCAATGGGCTATACCCATAGACTGTAAACGGATTCTAGCAAATCATTACAGCCCCCAATTGGGATAGAATACAGTTGTCAATTGAAGATACTGAACTCAGTAGTTATCTCACAAAATCCTTTGCCTATTGACATCGATATAATGAATAGAGGTATGGTACCGTCACCCTTTATAGCAGTTCATAATATTTCTTGATCTAGAATGAAATGATTCTTTCAAATAAGTTCTCAACTCATTTGGACATGTCTTAGTCCCTTTCATTCATTAAGTGGCCAGTGATTCAATTCGATTTGCAAACCGAATGGCAATCCTATCACTTCAACACTACTACTCACATGGTCATGAAATATATCAAGCATACCCGTACTTGTAATCCAAATATTTAAGGACCCGTTAGTAATATGCGACAACATATTCAATTCCATATTAATAATAAGTTGAAATCAAGTCTAAGGACTGTTGAGATCTACCAAGCAAGTTGTCTATGACATACAACCATGTGACCTTGCTATGTGGATCGATCCAACCCCATGTTCTCAACATGTGCCTATGTTCATGATTTATTTCTCAAATAAATCAACCAACATACAAGCCTATGGTTTTATTCATTCTCATGATTAAAACAGATTTGGGATATTTATGATTTATTATCAACGGATACTCTAATCTAAATATAGCACATGATATATAATAGAAAAGATTAATACCTTTAAAATGTAACACAAAATGTAACTCGTCTATTACATATCAATAACACATGTCTAGAATTAGGGCACACCTAACAGGAGGAGCTTCAGAGTTAGCAAGATAGGGAGATGTAGGTGATGGAGAAACCAGATCGAAGAATTAGGCAGAGTTGCATATCAGAGTGAAAGCACACGTTGATTGAAGAAGAAGCATTGGAAACTTGATAAGGTTTCAAAATTTTGACTAATCTTTTACGTATAAAGAAAAATGGAATATAAGATGGTCTAAAAGTATTTCACCTTTTTATTGTAATCCTGTATAATCTCCTAGATTCAATTCCTATATTCAATTCTAAAGCTACAAATTTTTTCAGTTCTGATTTTCCGTATAAATGTTAAACTTAGGTCGCCCAAAATAATTTCTGTCCAAATTCAATAAATTAATTTGTAACATAAAAATTCTATTTTCTTTGACTAATTTTACCAAAACGATGGCCAGTTACGAATTCCCCTTTTTCAGTTTGGTAATTACATTATCACGATCATCAGTAAACAATTATCAAACTTGACATTGTTTGATATGCAAAGCATACCAAATGCCCATGTTCATTTTAAACATTTCGTCTAATTTATTAAGAAGTCCTGAACTTGTCCTTAAACATTTATTTGTCTTTTGAACTTTTAAAAGTCTCAAATAATCCCCTGAATTTGCAAAAAGTGAATCTATTTGCCCCTTCAATTCCATGTATCAGCTTAAGGTTGGAGAGAGAAAAGTGAGATCTTTGAAAAGTTAAACTAACCAAAATCTGACACTTGGTATTTAGGGGACAAATGAGATCACTTTTTGCAAGTTAAGGAGTTTATTTAGAGCTTTTAAAAAGTTCAAGGGTTATTTGAAACTCTTGAAAGTTCAGGGAATAAATTAGTGTTTATTGACAAGTTCAATGGGGGTCTTGATATATTCAGCCTATCTTATTTTGCATGTATCTTGCAAACCGTTTATTTTTTACACACAGCTTTATTGATCGCCTCATTTTTTTCTTCGAAACGCTATCTATAGTAATATAATTTAAAAAAATCTTTTTTTCAATTTGGTAGAAACATGTTAAAAAGCTGTTAGAATCCTATATTTCATTGAAAATTTGTTCAATCTGTTAGAAATCTAGTGAAAACCTGGTATATGTCTTATAAAGTTTATAATAATTTTTTACCAGATTTCCATGTTTCTAATACATGTAAGGTAAATGCAAAGCGTTTATCCCTAAAACACAATGTGTTAGAAATATATTGGAAACACCATAAAAGGTTATTAAGTAGAACAAATGAGTCTTAACTATCAATAAAAATGCAAAAAAGGAGTTTCATTATAGAATTATAAAGAATCTAACATAAATCTAAATGAATTTCAATATGTGTAAGGCAAATGAAAAGTAGTTGTCTAAAAACACAATTTGTTAGAAATTTATTTAAAATCTAATAAAAAGTTATTAAGTGGCTCAAACGAGTCTTAAACATCAATAAAAATGCATAAAAAGAATTTCTCATAAAATTATAAAGAATTTAACAAAATATTAACTGGATTCTAATATATGCATGGTAAATGAAAAGTGTTTGTCTAAGAACACAATATAATAGAAATATATTAAAAATTAGTAAAAAGTTATTAAGTAGTTCAATAAGTCTTAAATATTAATAAAAGTGCATAAATATGATTTTTCGTGAATTATAAAGTATATAACAGAAATCTAACAGGGTTATAATATGCGTAAGGTGAATGTAAAACAATTATCTAAAAACTAAAATCGGTTAGAAATCTAGTAAAAGGTTATTAAGTAGCTTCAAGGAGTTCTAAATATCAATCAAAACAAAACTAGGTTTCTCATAGAATTATAAAGAATCTAATAGAAATTTAACTGGACTTTGATATATGTAATGTAAATGCAAATCACAAAAATTCATATTTGTTAAAAAACAAATATGTTAAAAAGCTATTATAAAACTAGTAAAAGGTTATTGAGTAGTTTAAATAAGTCCTATTATAAAAAAATATAACAAAAATCTAACTAGATTCTATCAAATATGTTTGATGTTTTAAGATTTCATTAAAAGTCCATCAAAATAGACTTGTAACATAAATCGGAAAGTTATAGGAAAATTTAGACTAAAAAATATCACAATGAATGACATTTCGAAGACAAAAATGAGATGAACAAAAACTATAAAGCAATACGTCAAAAACTATATTGTTTGTGAAATAAATGGAAGAAAAAAAGAAAATTAAAGAAAAAGTGGGTTCTGCATATGTTATCTAGTCTGCAATTGCCAACCGATCGAGAACCCTGCATTATAATTACTTAGGACGAGTTAATAGTAAACTAAACCAGAAGCTAATATTTTTTGTTCCAATTAAAATCTCTGTGCGCACATCTTTTAGGTAAAATAACTTTTAAGCTTGGAAAATAACCACAAACAAATGCTTAATAGTTTTACATAAACCAATATAATAGATAATAAAATAATATATAATAAAAATAATATGTGATTGAGATCGTGGTCTAATGGTTAAGATTTAAACTATGACCTTTAGAGATTTCAAGTTCGATTCACATCCGATTCAGGTTGTTAATTTTTCTTTCTATTTAATATAAATTTAAACGAAGCAAAAATTATTTTTTAAAAGAATTACAACTAAAATTGATATGAAACGTATAATTCTATTGAGCTGTGATTGGGCTATAAAACCAATTTCTTCGACAAGCAAACAATTGATTGTACTTAAAACTTTTGTAGAATTAGTAGGAAATACCCATTTAGTAAACACGCTATTATTAAACTTATTTATTTTTTGTCACTTTCTATTATCTAAATTCATTGAATACTCTTTATTTAACCTTAACTACTTTTTAGGGATTATGAGATTTAAACTTCAAATTCAATTACGGTTATTTTGGGGTCTTCTCACATTCAATTTCTTTCCAAAATTTATTTGTGGTATTCTTCTATGATTCAATTTTTTCATTTTCTTTCCAAATCTTATTCGATTTCTTTTATAAACTTGATTTCCTTGCTCATCAATTTATTACGAAATCTCCAATTTAGTATCTTGTCAACATCAATTTAATTTTTAATTTTGGGATTCAAGGAATTCAGGGTTTCACAATATCAAGTCAAAGTTACGATTTCCAACACAACCTCTAGTTCGATTTCATATGTAATCAACAACTGTTTCGCTCGCGTTCATTTTTATTTTCCAGAAAATATACCATTTTTCAAAGGAAGTATGCAATTTTTGAAAAGAAATATACGATTTTCCAACAGAAATATACTGTCTTTCAAAAGAAATATACGATTTTCTCAAAGAAAATATACCTTTAAGCTTGTTATGCCATCCTTTATCTTTGAAGACATTAGAAATATACAATTTTCTCAAAGAAATATACCGTTTGCAAAAAAATATACATTAGAAATATACCAAAAAATATACAATTTTCCAAAAAATATACAATTTTTCAAAGGAAGTATATAGTTTTATAAATGAAATATATGATTTTTTAGAAGAAATATACCATTTTTCAAAAGAAATATACGGCTTTCCAAGAGAACTGCACAATTTTTCAGGAAAAATATATCTTTAATTTTATCGTTCCATGTATTTGAAGAATGAAGAATTTAGAAATATACAAATTTCCAAGAGAAATATACTGTTTTTAGAAAAAATTTACAGTTTTCCCGAAAAACTATACCATTTTTTAGGAAAAAATACATTCAAGCTTGATGCGCCATCTTTTATACTCGAAGAAATTATTGGTTTCAATTTTTTTGCAAAATATACCAATGATGATGTTTGAACTGTTGTTTTCGTTGTGAATCGAAAAAATTGAAACTATAATAAGAGAATGAAAACACATTAGCAATGCAATAGAGAAAAGAAACTAGAAGTTACTGAAATCGGAGAACGCAAACTAAAATCTGAGAATATAAATGCAATTGTTGTGGAATCGGAGAACGGAAATGACTATGGCGATTTGAGTGAGAATAAAAACTAGAACGACAATGATTATTTGGGAGAAAACTAACGTTTTTAGAGAGTTAGTGTTTGGTTATGTTAAGGAGTTTAAATTACTAATTAATAGGAATTTTATTCTGATTTGTTTTTGTGTTCAGGTATTAATTAAATGAAAAAGGTATTTATCGAATATAAATACTAATTAATGAATTGTAAAGTTTAAAAGAAGTATTTACTAAATACCAATCTCCAATATTTAAAATCTTATTCTATAAGGAGTTGTTTACAAAAATTACCCGAAGATATATGGTATCAATGCCCATAGGATCACTGAATGAACTGATAAATCAATGAGTATCAAGGTGGTTCTCTAATTTTATAGAAATATGTTTGAAATAAAAAATAGCATACATAAAATATTGTATATGATAGGTATATTGCAATAACCATTCAAATTTGTAAATATTTGTGTCTGTTGGATGCAAATTGTCATAAGTAAAAGATTTGCCCTCTTACATTTAGTATAAAAAAATTTTATATAGTTTATTATTATAAAATGATTAAAGGCACTTCCAGACTTGCTACAAATAAATAACATTGATTCAATGAAATAAAGTAGAAATGTAACGATAAATATGAATGTCATAAATTATTTGTATTGAATTATTCATAGTTATTTCATTTCTTCCATCTCATCAAATAATTATTTCATAAAATATGGAATAGACATTAATAGTCACAAAAGATTGAATACAAAAAATTATGATAATTCATATTATTCAATACATTTCTACTTCATAGAACAGGTGTTCCTTAAATCAAACATACCTAAGAGTGTTAGAATGTATAAACATTAATAAAAATAAAAACAAAATTAAATAAAAAACACGGAAGAATTTTTATTGTTCGCCTAAATTTATGGCGATGGAGGAAGAGGACAATGAAAATCTTCTTACATACAAAGTATCTCCAATAACTTATTTCATTTCTAATTTTGACACATAAATATAAATAGATATTTAACTAAAAAAAATTTTACAATAGCTAGTCTATTTATCTCTCCAAGTTGATGTGACATTCCAAAATTTGAAGATTGTCTATTTGATTATCCACGGATAAACAATCAAATAGACTAGATGACTCATTAATTAAATATTATTTTAATATTCAGTTCATTTGGTTGTAATTATTTAATTTGAAAAAAATATAATTAAAAACTTAATAGACAATTATAATTCACAATCTATTGTGATAAATTTATAAAATATTAAATTTATTTATCCTTATTATTAATTTGGATGTCTATTCTATATATCACCTAAAGCATAGAATAGTTTGGAGATGCTATTACAATTATTGTCTAACAACGAGATGCATTATTAAAGAATCACATATGATACTTATGTAGTATTACTTAATTAAACTATTATTGCATTCAATATGATATTAATTTGGCTGCCCTACAAATCACAGTATTGCTGATTTCATATAATTAATTTATATACTATTTAATTAAGTAGCCGGCATTTTTATAGACTTGTTTCTTGTCAATATCTAATTTGGAAATGAACTCAATATTTATGCTGTATTCAAATATAGTTTTGTCTTTATTTTCGAAAATAAAATATCGATAAATACAACCTAACTTTTTATATATATATATATATTTATGAGTAAAAAACACCCACGAATAGCTTAAAAATTTATCCAGAAATTCGGATTGGAACTACTGCTTTCATAACATTAAAATCAATGTTTAAAATAAATTTAAAAAATTATCAAACTTAATTAAAAGCATCTCCAGTAGTTGTGGATTTTAGGATGATATAATATGTATAATAAAAATCTAACTTTAAGATGTGATTGTAAATTTACAGATAGAAAATTTATTTTAAAAAGTTAATTATAGTTGTAGATTTTTTGAATAATAACAAATAAAAAATATAAATTTAATATTAAGCTCTCGTTTGTTTCCAGGAAAATATTGTACAGGAAAATATTGTGTAGGAAAATATTTTCCGAATTTTCTTGTGTTTGTTTAATTTGGAAAATAAGTCAACGAAAAATATTGTGCAAGTCAATATGAAAACGTAGTGTAAATAATGAAAAATATTTTCCCATAAAAAAAATGAGATTTTTCCTTAATTTTCTACTTCATTTTCTCTACCATTATTACTTTCACTTCTTCCACTCATACCAACATATCCATCACCATGTCCATCTCGGTACCGCCACCATCACGGCCACCTCCTCCATCCACCGCCGCCACCACCACCTCCTCTATCCACCGCCGCCACCACCACCACCACCTCCACCTTCACCCGGACATCATCACTTCCTTCACTACCACCACCACCACCACCACCACCACCATTTCTTCCACCCACATCAGCACATCCATCACTTCCTCCACCCTATTATTGCCATCACGATCATCACCACCTTCGTTCGTCGCTGCTATCACACCCACACCAACACATCCTCTTCTTTCTCAGCATCGCTATCGTCACCACCACCACTTCCTCCACTCCTCTTCATCACCACTACCTCTACCGTCACCACCAAATTCATCTCCTTCATCTACATTTTTTTATATAAAAATGTAATTCATACTTAATATAATTTAATTTTATCTAATAATTATTATGCTATATTTCATATATTTTACTATACACACACACACACACACACACACACTAAGATCTTGTATAGTTAAATTTGTGGTTGGAAAAATTGCAAACAAACATCAGAAAATATTTTAAAGTGATGTAGTCAAATATAGAAAAATATTTTATTTTCCTGCATAATATTTTCCCTTACACAACATTTTCCCTTGCACAATATTTTTCAACAAACAAACGGGGCCTAAATTTGATGAGTTGATTTCTATTAGATTATTTATTTGTAGAATATTAAATAAACAATTTTTCGTGACAAGATCTTAGGTTAATGGTTGAAACATGAAGCTGTGATTCTAGAAATCACATGTTCAAGTTCACATTCAGTTGGTGTGAGTTTATCTTAGTTATAATTGTAACCTCGTTGGACAATTTTTTTTAAAAAATTAACGATTTCTCAAATACGAGATGACATAAAAGGAATAAGAAAAACATCTATTGTAGGGTTAATTTTTAATTCAATCTTTCATTTTTTACTTTTATACATGTGATAGTAGAAATAATAGAATAAATAGACCCATGATTTCTTTTTAAAAATATCTATTATAGTTTACAGTCATTGGATTAAGAAATTAGATAATAATCAAATGAAAATTTACTTTATGATATAAATTATCAGAACATGAACAAAAGTAACATAGCATGGAATATATACTCAACATTTTTTATAAAAAATAATGGGGAACTATGCATTCAACATTTAAGTAAAGAAAATTAATTTATCTTCATTTGATTTTTTAATTTCATGTCTATGTAAAATTCGAAAATTAATTTATTTGTATGTTTAGTTGAAATCTTTCATGTTTTTCATTTAAATTTAAATAATTATTTACACTTGTATGAAATAAGTGCACATTTCAGTACATTGGATGGTTATTGAAGTGTGAATAATTCGCGAGCGCATATATATATATATATAAAACATAATTGTTAGCTAACTAATAATCAAAATTAATAATAACGCAGTTAGAATGGAACTATTTTCGAAAAGAAACTCAACATAAAAGATGGAAATATATTATGGTGGGGATGAAAAGTTAAAAACCAATCACTTGTTACTTGTTTTTTAAGAATATGAATTTCTTTAAAAGGTTAAATTTCAAATCCAATACCCACTTAAATTATATTCAAATAATATTTGTAAACTCATTTAAATGCACGGCAAATGCTAAAGAGTGTGCAAAATCATTATCGTTTTACTTATTAATCTTAAAACACGACCAAAAAGAGGCTAATCATTTACAGTTTATAAAATTTTATTTGGTGACTTTATTGTAAATTATTTTATTTTTTACAACCATTTGATTAAGGGAAAGTTACATAAATGTCTAAGTTACGATATATAAATTTCATCCAAACTTTTATCATATTGCAAAAAAATCATCTTTTCAAGTTTCAATTTTACATTATTATATAAAAATCGTTTCAAATTCTCTTTTTACGCTTAAGATATATAATCACGTTTATAACAAATGCTTTAAAACAGTTTTGGTGAAGGAAGAAACAAACAGATATAGTACATATATAATATATATAATAGGTATATATGGTGGACATATAACAAGTATATAATGCATGCACATATAGTAGATATATAACAGGTGTATACAAGAGAGTAAAAATGTAAAATCAAAACATATAAGGGTGTAAAAATGTAAAATCAAATTATAAAAATCATAAAAAAAGTGAAACGAATCCTTAAAAACGTATTTTTATAAATAGTAAATACAAATATGAACAAAATCAACAATTTTCATAATAATAATAATAATAATAATAATAATAATCTAATACTTACCAAACCTTTTTAAGTTGAAAACAACTATCACGTTATACTAAGTATTTCATTTGTAACTGAAAGATTGGAGAGTGAAAGTGTTTTTACGTACCAATCTTCGGAATCGAGTTATGTGTTGTCTTCGTTGAAACTTATGCCTGCAATATAAAACAAGGTTAGAGGAGCTAGCTGAGTAACCGACGTAACCTCTCCAATACTTAAATTAGCGACGGGTATAAAAGAGGAGTAAAAAAGTTTTAGAGTTTTAGAGTGAGATACCTTAGGATGCCATGAGCACCTGTATTTATAGGACTTCAAGTCTCCTAGTCAGTGAAAGAGAATGATTTCTCTGTAGTTGGGAGTCTTTATGAGATAAAGATTCATGATTAATCTTTTATTACTTGTATGACTCAACTTCTTACTGTGTCTGAATAGGAATTAGATGCGGATTGCGTCTCTTGGATTGACGTAATCGTCTTAACCAACGTGACCGGATGATCATTTGATTGTCCAAGTCATCAACTAGGACATGTCTTTCATGCTTTCGATGTTAATATACCAACCTATTATCAAGTAAAATGTGGGATGATTCTTCTTTCCTTTTTTGGACAACCTATACAGAATGTGTATAGTATAAGTAAATAGCTAGAAGTCAAAATATAAATAAAGACAAATATCAATCAGACATAATCTAATTAATATATTCACAAAGTGGATGGGGTGATCAGGGTTCGAATCCTGACACCTGCAATTGCTTCAGAAAAAAATAAATAAAGACAAATATCATTGCTAATTTTTTTTAACATCCACAATTTGTGGTCGCTACTTGCAAAATAATATAATATGTTATTAGAATCATAATATCAACAATAGCATATAACACAAAACAGTTTTTTCAATTAAATTACACTATATATAATTTTTATAATATTTCAAACAAAATTAGGTTATAAGGTAAATGACGTGCACTCCACTAAAAGTGTTTAGCCACATTTGAATTTCAGCATAAAAAAACAAACAACTTGAAAATAAAGCTATCATATTCTTGAATTTCTGTTGGATGTTTACGTGATCTAAAGTGGCCCCCACCACATATGTATGTTAAGCAGGTAAATTAATTTATTATTACAATTAGCTCAACTTAATTAGTGGTCTTCGTTTCATTAATCTTTAATTAGTGGATTCCCTTTGAAACTGATATTTTTAATAAAAACTAATTAATTGGTCCACCTTCCGTATCTAAAAATACAAAAGACCATATCTTTACCTTGAATATAAATTCTATCATATATGTTGATAGAGTCCAGTATAATGCTTTGTTATCACATATAGCAAAATTTATAAAATTATATTAAACATTAATTTCCATATTAATTGATTCCATTCTATATTCATGATGGAAAACGTAAATAGAAATAAATTCGGATTTTAATCTTTTCCGTATATTCAAGATCAAAGAACGTCGCATCAAATGCCGAATAGGATCAATCTCACAGTTTGTTAAAGTATGGATATGTATCCATAACTTCTGCAGTGACGAAGATCGATAACGATCGATTTGCGATGTTAACATCGTGAGATGAAAACCCAGGATAGAAATTTTGAATGAAAATGAATAATGAAAATCAAATGGAAAATGATTTCCGTTGCCAGTTATGCACGTCTCATTTCATATATATAATAATGGAAATGAATTAATTGCAATTAAATCCTTAAACTTTTGATTATTTACAATTAATTTCTTAAAATTCTATAACTTTTCAATTTAATCTAAATAATTAAATTGAATTGAATTTTTAATCTAATTGATCCATTCACGGAGGGACATACATTTTAAATGGAGAGGGCGGTTCAAATGAGAACAAAAAAGAGAATAAGTATTTTATTGTATTAGGACTATATATAATATATTTATTTATTTGATTAGATGGTAGAGTGACAAATTATAATTATTGAATCAGTTGTGGGGTCAATTATTATTTTTTACTTCAGTGGTGGAATGTTGCTAATACTTGGTAATATTAAAAATTAATTCTTAATCAATATAATTAAATGTTGGGTGTGCTTCAGGTCTACTTGTGCTCTGGGTTAGCAATGTGCGAAGCCTATTTGAAGTGCTGGGCCGAAATACAACCCAAGCTCAAAAGTGTTGCAGCCGTTCTCTTCCTTTGTAACTGAAATGTTTGCTCTTCCCATTGTTGGATTGAAGCTTGATCAAAGGTTGAGATTAACTCAATAACCTAGCTATATAAACCATTGTAATTCTGTAAGTTGTGATTAACGCAGGCTTTTGGTTTTTCTGAGAGGTTTTAAGGTTGGGGGCCTTTTCTCTTCTTCTTGTTCTCTGTTTCTGGGGTTACATTCGTGTAACCATTATATCCATCTGATTCTTCTTCTTCTTGGGTACTCTTATGATTGTGAGTAAAGAATTAGTTGTTTAATCCTTTAAATATTAAGAGAGAAGAGATCTGTAAAAGCTACGTTTGGATTGAGGATCTTTGGTTGTAATCGCCTTTATTCAGATATCAATAAAATAGCTGCTGGAGAGCCTTCCCCCGTGGATTAGTCTGATCCCTTAAAATGGATTAGGAAACCACGTAAAATTGTGTTATTGTTTTGTGAATGTTTACTTTCTGATATTTGCGATTCCGGTGAACTTTTTCCGATGTTGGCCATGTTTTTGTAGCGCAATACGTGGTATCAAAGCCTTAATGATCCCCAGTGAAATCGTTCCTCAACTCTGTTCTCGTTTCCTTTATATTTACTCACATTCATGCTTGTATTCTGTACTATTTCTTGCTACCGTTTCCTTTAAAGAACGTTTTCTTATTTTACTGCATTAACATAACTTCAACTAAACTGCATGTTGAAAAATTCGATGGTAAAATTGATTTCTCCATTTGGAAATAAAAAATGAGAGCTATTCTTGTTCAACAACACTGTGTCAAGGTTCTTGAAATCTTAAATGCCCTACCTAGTAGCCTCAGTGATGTTGAAAAGAATGATATAATGGATCTTGCCTTGAGTACTATATTCTTGAATATGTCTGATAGTGTTTTTAGAAAATTTAGAAATGAAGATACCGCTCCAGAGTTATGGTCTAAACTGGAATCTTTATACATGACAACATCTATAACTAAAACCGCATTTCTTAAAGAACAATTATTGGTTATAAGATGTCACCTAGTAAATCTGTTGATGAGAATATTGATGAATTTCAGAAACTAATTGTTGAACTTGAAAATACAGGTGAAACCATCACTGATGACACTCAGGCTATTCTTTTACTCAATTCCATTCCTGATGCGTTTAAGAATGTCAAAGATGCACTGAAATATGGTATATAAACCAATGAAGTAGTTGACGTCATTGACTCCCTTCGAATGAGGGAATTAGAACTTAAAGGTTCTAGCCAAGGTAAGTCCACTAACCCTTCAGGCGATGTGTTAAATATTAAACCAAAATAGAAAAGTAAAAAGAAATGGTCCAACAATGGTCAAAAGAATTATTCTGATAATGATAACCCCAATTCTAGTTAAGATCCTAATAGAACTATGTCTGAAAGAATTTGTTATTATTGTAAGGATAAAGGTCATATAAGAAAGTGCTGTAAGAAAAGATTAAACAAACTTGAATCTAGTGATAATGAAGGTGACTCTGCCAATACTTTGACTAATGTTGATAATATAGAAGCCTTGTGTGAGCACGGGATTTTGAACCAGCTCACGCGTTCAATGATGATGATTTTTGGGGATTTTTATCCTTGGATCACACGTTTTTCGACCGTCCGATGATCTTCAAATGAGTCTTCCTCGTCTTTGAATTCAAAAGGACTTTTCGAATAAAATTATTTAATTTTTCCTTTAATTCAGAAATTAATTAAAAAATATGAAAATACACAAAAAATCTAAAAACATTGCGGAAAATCGGATCCGGAACCTGCCTCGCCAAACATTGGCGAGACTGCCAAAGAGTTTGTCGAGGTCGCCAGACTCTCTGGCAACCTCACTAAATTTACTTGCCTTTTTTGAATTTTCGGGGTTCTCTCCTATAAATAGTCGAACTTTTTTTGGATTAAGGGGCTCAAAATTTCAGAAAAAAATATTCTTTTCAAAAAGAAAAACACTGACAAACATTACAAAAATATTTTGTTTCATCTCTTCCCATATTTTCTTGAATCCAAAACACATTTGGGTTCCAACTTTTAATTATTTTCAAATCATTCTTCATCTACTTTTTTTCTTAAATCCTCAGATATTCTCGGGTCTAAAACAAATTTAGATCTCGAGTCTGATTATCTTTTGGATAAATAAATACTTATTTTCCAATTAAACCACAACTAAATCAAAACGAACGAGGAACGCTCTCGGGGATTATACGGATACGTCGAAGTGGATTCACACCGAAAGGGTAAGCCTTTGAGTTCCTAGAATTGCGGATTCTGTGCTCTCATCTGCTTCATCTTTTTCTGATCTTATTTGTGGACCTAGCAATTGTCTTATTTATTATTATTGTAAATGTTGTAATTTTCTTCTTCATCTTTTATTTCTTTTTAATTTTCATGTTAGAATACCCCTACGAATGGAATAAAAAGTATTCCCGAATAACAGGCCTCACATTTTGCCATGTGGTCATTTTCACTAATAAAATTGATCAACGTATGTGTAAATAAAAATGAACCATTTTTATTTAAAATAATAACTTTAAACCATCGATGTTGTAATTAGATCACACGGGCCTTCTCAAAATCAAATCGAACATATGTGCCATATCTCGTGCTAACCTTTGTGGATGCAGGTTAAATGTATGCCTAGGATTTTATTTTTCTTCGGGGTATTGAAAATATTTTTACGAGAATTGTAATTAATAGATTAGGCGGGCAGTTGCATCCCCTGAGTTTTGTAATTTTTGTAATCTTTATTTTTCCGCATTTGCTTTCCGCATTTATTTACTGCTTTATGAATGGTTTATCGCTTTCGAATATATGTGAATCATGCATATAACTTCAAAACGACTTAAGTGCGAATATGCGTAATTAAGAGAATACGATTTTCTATAGATGTAATATAATGTGATCACATAAGAAATAAGAAACTTATCCCGAACCCGAATCTCTATGTCTTAGTGGGCTGTCCCCCGGACGTTAAGTCTCACAAGACTCTAATTCCTGGAAAGAGCTAATCCAGGTGGCGACTCCACAATAAGAGACAGCGGATTCAGGTTTGATCGATAAAAAATGTTTTCGCTCTCTTTTTCACCTTTTTTCGAGTCCCCGACCTGACACCAATTTTACTTTTTAAAGACCTCGGTGGACCGCGCATCTCATTCCGCGCGCTCTCGGCCTACCGCTCCGTGTCGTCCGCTCACAATGGCGACTTCACTGGGGATTTTTCTAAAAACTTGTTTTTAAAGGTTTTAGATTTTGGATAAGTGCTGAAAATTATTGATCACATTATTCCTATTTCTCTTAATTATGACATATTCATAATAACGCATTGCAATAGAAGGGATTAGCCCGTAAGTCTAAGGTACCCCTATTACTGCAAAGCTTTCTCTTGTACTGATCTGCCTCCTTGAGAAAAGATAGTACTTGAGCAGGTGGAGCACTTGTTACCATATCGCATGTACCTCCCTCGTTAGAACCCATTTTGAGAGAGGCTTGGAGTGTATGTTAGTGCAACAAGAACTTTCTACATCAACAACCCATTTACAAACCTCATGTAAATAAGTCGTAGGTATTTTCCCTAGGGTGTTACCCAACAAACAACCATGCATTATATTTTTCTAGCAGGTGCGCCCCTTAGTATCGTCATGGTACTAAGATGAACCAAAGTTAGGATAGAGACTAGCCAAAAACCCTACAAGCGGGAGTTGTATGGTTGGAAGTTTGGACGTGCATGCTATGTGTTATGTACTTATTATTGTACAAATGTCATGCTAATCACGAATTTTAGTGTAGACACTTAAACGCAAACACTCATGATGTAACATAGCATCTTCTCATAATCATCATACTTGGGATCAGTTGACACTCGAGATCGTGTCACTTTAGGAAAACATGAAACCACTTAGATACATGAAACATCACTTACCCCTTTTCAGCTAGATGTCCACTTGACATCCAACTGTTAGCCCGTACTAGGCAAACATACCTTTCTTTTACTGCGTGATGTCCACTTGACATCCGACACTCAGCCCACAAGAGGCAGTAACACATCCCACACATTACCTATGAAATTTCCATTCGACATCCAAATCATAGCCCAAAAGGGGCGAATACCTACCCAAACCATATCCCACATTAAAGGATATCCCAGTTGATGTCCTAACCTAAGCTCACACGGGGCGATCTTACTTCAAAAGTCTTACCTTACCAAATCTTCAAGGGTATACGCTTCATACCCGAATCATTCGCCCACAAGAGGCAATAATTCAAGTATCACCACATACCCTCAAATTGTGATGACCACATAGGCATTAGATAACCAAATCATTCATTAGATAGCTACATACGGTAGTTGTTTTCATTTCATTAAGGTATGCCACATTGCTCACCCAAAATAATTTTAACCTCCTCATGAGACCTAGTCGTAGTACGAAACCTTAAACTTTTAACCTATTACCTCACGGTAACTTGGTCATCTCATGATGTCACATAGACATTGTACAAATCTCAAATCCAACCCCCGTTGTTGGATTTTCATTTCCTCATATTTTCATCTTTACCTAACGACTAACCTATTTGTTTCAAATAGATTGACATACATGTTATTTCACATTATAGCATACTAACCCCTTGTGAATGTAGCCATAACATTAAAAATCTCACGCATTTCCCGTATCATGAATCATATCATGAATCTTACATGCATAGTCTGATCCTCTACTTGTGTATCTTAGCTTGGAAAAGGCCTGCTCATCGCTTGGTCCGTGTTTCTCTGATCGTGGTCAATTTGGAGGGGGTTCCGTATACTGACTCAAGTGAGGACTCGGGTTTCGATTCAAATTCAGTTCAGCGTATGACTGTCATAGCCAATCTACAAGAAGAAGGTGCAAGGGAAGATCGACCTGTCCTTACAGGATAAAATTCTCAACAGTCATCGATGAGCGCCGAGATTGCAGCTACCTTAAATGCCTTTGCCAACAGTGAATAGCTACCATCGCTCATTCGCCAGCATGCCGGGAGAGCTCAGAATGTGGTGTCCAGCCCTGAGGTCACCCTTAACAACGTCAATCCAGCAGGGAGACCTCCTACCTCGTATCAATTTAGGGTAGGATAAAGTTAGATGAACCAGGATCAGATTGGGCAGCCAAGATATAACTTTGTCAATCCTTCCTAGAATCAATTCTTCCCTGGAAAAATTGGGCAATCGGCATTCGTACCAGGGCCTTTCTACCAAGGAATGATCCAACAGCCTATTCCCAGTTGGAGTACGTCAGTTGCCTCATAGTTTCAAGCACCTCAACTGCCCAATTTTGCGGTATATCCCCATGGGCAATATGGTTTCTATCCAAGTGCAGGGAATGCCATCCTCTAACAACTAGGAATGGAAGAATTACGGTAATAGCTCTTGGCCACTCACGGCGGTCATATCATGAATCCATACTCTACGCAACCGATAATCGGGAATGAAGGCATCTGGCCCCTAAACTTCACAATGCCGTAGTTTGAAAAGTATGTGGGATCTGGCGACCCGTGCGCTCACTTAACACATTATCAAACGGTGATGAGAGCATTAAGGGTCAGCGAACGGATGATGGCTAAACTCTTTGTCATCACCTTGGGCCATCCAGTTAATGAATGGTATAGCTACCTTTCGCTGGACATAGTCACTAATTGAAATAGCCTTGCTCAGGCTATGATGGGGCATTATGGTTTTAACTCTCAAATGGAAACTACGATGCAACATCTAGAGGCTATAAGGCAGGATCAGGGTGAGAGCTTTAAATCCTACTTTGCACGTTGGATGGTCACACAAGTCAAGCTTCGGGCTCTCTTAAGTCTACCGAAGATGATAACCAAGCTTTTGGATGGTGCACTTCCATCACACATGAATAAGTTTGGATTAGATATCTTCTCGAGCTATCAGGATGTATTTGAGAAGGCGGAAAAGATGGAGCACTTTGAATCCATGAAGCACTTTGAATCTGAGGAGCGCTAGAAGAACCCATGGTTGATGATGTAATAAATTATCATTTAGCTACTTTGCCCGCGAGGTTTTTGAATTAGTTTTGAATAAATTGAACTTTGTTTACTTGGTTGATACTTTATCAATGACATCACGCATTCTCATAAGCATACACGTAATGTTTTTAGCACATGTGACACATCATGTAATAAAATTAATTTAGGTATAAATGGATGCTCCAAAGTCACTATAATTTCAAATGATTTGACTCTTGAGAGAAAGTGAGAGATAAACACATGTACTTAGACAACGCATGATAGCAGTTGCTTCATCCTACAAAGATGAAAGATTGACAGATGGATTACCAACCATGGAATGACCATCAAATCAAGCACGCAAAGATCAAAATGATCGAAGCCAGAATAAGGCCAAAATGTCAACAAAGCAAGTTGAGACCAAACAACCGGCGCAATGTCACAAAGAAGGAGTCAGATTGTTGAACATGTCAACAACTCCATCACACGGCTCATCACCATTTGTGGGGTAATCAAGCAATGATCGAAGCCCTAGAAAAGTCAAAACAGATGGTACAATGTCAAAGACACCAAGAAGGAGTTAGATCGTTGAACATGTCAACAACTTCATCACATAACCCACCAATACTTATGGGCTGACTACTACATTGTGGAAGGAACATCATTGAATGAAAATCATTACACCATTGAAATCAAAAGGAAACACTGATGATCAAGACCCATTATCACGTACAAGCCAACAAAGCTGCATGAGCCCCAACCAATCGATCAGAAATGTTGAACGAGACAACAAATGAAGTCATGGAAATGGACAATGACCGATCCACCAAATCAACCAAGTCTTACACAATTGCTATCACACATAGGTGAAAGAAATGAATCGATAAAAAGCAATACCAACAAAAAATAAATTTGTAATTAGCCTGTCGATTAACACTCGGTTAGTAGAGCAAAAATTAGGGTCTCTTTTCAAAACAGAAAAAGAATAGTCTGCTGAGTTGAAAACCCGAAAAGGGCGGCTCAAGCAAAACTTAGGACATCAAGAGAACCACATTGGTTAGAAAACCTGAGGGAGCTAATCAATGGCAGGAGTCAAATCATTAAAAACATTTATACCCTTGTTAAGTTCATTAATGAATTGCCATTTTTTGCTGAAGCTTTATGCATATGCTTATCTTGATTGCTTGCATGCCAATGTTAGAATATCGCAAGTAAACATCTAAAAATAAAAGAAAGGAAAAATTATTCTGCTTGATTGAAAACCTGAAAGGGCGGTCTAGGCAAAAGTTAAGACAAGGTTCGATAGATTGAAAACCCGTAAGGGCGATCTATGCAAAACTTAGAACCAAAGAAATATCAAATTCATCATCTCCTCCTCTAAACGGTATGTGACATTATATACCTCCAACACTTTAGGCAAACGGCTTCCAAGCGATAATTGCCAATTCAATGCGAGATCAACGACTCATCCAAACTCTCATCAGACCAGATCCAAGCTCTGAACTTGAATCTGATTCAATGAACCCATGGTCGTCACTCTGAGGAAGTCATCCATGGAATTCCTAACAAGACAAGTCCTAGGGGAAACCATACACCAGCACAAGAGAAGGCTCTTCAATGAATAAAGCCCACGACACCTACAATAGATGAACATACATCATATGATAAATATTGTTCATGCATAAATCATGCATACATCACATACGCATCATATCATTTACATGAGAAGATGATGCCAAACTAGGGCAACACCGTCCTCGTAAACAAGAATCTCCACCTCCACATGAGGAACCTACAAACAATACGATGGCCCACTCAATCTTAAAGTCAATTCAAGCCTATTTAGGTTTTCATTATTTCAACGCCATAAAAGCCTTCTAAACAATGAAGCAGTTTTCGGGACACCCTCGAATTTCTTATCAAACTCATTTCTTTCTCATGTTTTAATTTTTTTGATTGAAGGGGCAAAAGTTTTTTACTTCGCATAAACTCAATCAAATAATTAAACCATGCATCACAAAATGTATTAACATTACACCTTTTTCTCTGATTGTCATAGGAAGCAAGTCAACATCCTATTAAGGAAATACAAAATATAATCGAAGAAGGAAATGGTTATCTCGATGGCCGAAGAAAGAAACAATGTCATTTATCAACCGAAGAATGAAACGGTTGCCAACCACTAAAGGGACGCCGCGGAAAGAAACGGTCGACCCGCTCACAAGGGGCATCAAGTACCTAAGGGATTCCGAAGAAAGAAACGGACAACCCTAAGACATAGCGCCAGAAAGGAAGGCCTAAGTTATCACAAATTGGGAACAAGAAGTCACCATCCACACCGATCAGGTATTGTCTCTTTCCCTACACTCATTTCGTGTGATCATACTAGTTATACAACCAGTAATTATCACACGAGGGGTAGCTGTGAGTACGGGATTTTGTACCAGCTCGTGCATTCAAAGATGATGGTTTTTCGGGATTTTTATCCTTGGATCTCACAATTTTCGGCCATCCGATGATATTCAAATGAGAGTCTTCCTTGTCTTTGAATTCAATAGGACTTTTCTAATAAAATTATTTAATTTTTCCTTTAATTCAGAAATTAATTAAAAAATATGAAAATACATAAAAAATCGGAAAAAGCCACGAAAAACTGGATCCGGAGCTTGCCTCGCCAAAGAGTTTGGCCACCTTGCCAAATTTACTTGCCTTTTTTGGATTTTCGAGGTTCTCTCCTATAAATAGTCAGACTTTTTTGGATTAGGGGGTTTAAAATTTCAGAGATAATTATTCTTTTCAGAAAGAAAAACACTGACAAACACTACAAAAATATTTTCTTTCATCTCTTCCAATATTTTCTTGGATCCAAAACACATTTGGGTTCCAACTTTTAATTATTTTCAAATCATTCTTCATCTACTTTTCTTCTTAAATCTTCAGATATTCTCGGGTCTAAAACATATTTAGAACCCGAGTCTGATTATCTTCTGGATAAATCAATACTTATTTTCTAATTAAACCACAACTGAATCAAAACGAACGAGGAACGCTCCCGAGGATCATATGGATACGCCGAAGTGGATTAACACTGAAAAGGTAAGCCTTTGAGTTCCTAGAATTGCGGATTTCGTGCTCTAGTCTGCTTCATCCTTTTCTGATCTTATTTGCGGACCTAGGAATTGTCTTATGTATTATTATAGTAAATGTTGTAATTTTCTTCTTCATCTTTTATTTCTTTTTAATTTTCATGTTAGAATACCCCTACGAAGGGAATAAAAGTATTCCCGGATAACAGGCCTCACATTTTACCATGTGGTCATTTTCACTAATAAAATTAATCAACGTACGAGTAAATAAAAATGAACCATTTTTATTTTGAATAATAACTTTAAACCATTGATGTTTTAATTAGGCTACATGGGCCTTCTCAAAATCAAATCGAACATATGTGTCATATCTCGTGCTAACCTTTGTGGATGCAGGTTAGATGTGTTCCTAGGATTTTATTTTCGTTCTGGCATTGCAAATATTTTTACGAGAATTGTAATTAATAGATTAGACGGGCGGTTGTATCCCCCGAGTTTTGTAATTTTTGTAATCTTTGTTTTTTCACATTTATTTACTGCTTTGTGGATGGTTTATCGCTTTTGAATATACGTGAATCAAGCATATAACTTCAAAATGACTTAAGTGCGCAATTAAGAGAATACGGTTTAGTGGGCTGAATCTCTGTGTCTTAGTGGGCCATTCCCCGGACGTTAAGCCTCACAAGACTTTAATTCCTAGAAAGAGCTAATCTAGGTGGTGACTCCCCACTAAGAGATGGAGGATTCGGGTTTGACAGATAAAAAATGTTTTCGCTCTCTCTTTCACCTTTTTCCGAGTCCCCGACACGGCACGAATTTTACTTTTTAAACACCCTGGTGGACCGCCCCTCTCATTCCGCAAGCTCTCGGCCCACCGCTCCGTGTCGTTCGCGCACACCTTGACCATTAATAATTCTAAGAATGAACTAGATTGGATTCTGGACTCTGAACTCTGGTTGTACATACCATATGTGCCCTAATCCAAACTGGTTCATTGATCTGAAAGTCATTAAGGGGAGTTAAGTCTTAATGGGAAATAACTCTACTTGTAGTGTTAGAGGCATTAGTTCCATTAAGATGAAAATGTGGAATGATAAAATGGTTATCTTAAATAATGTGAGATATATTCCTGATCTTAAAATTTGATCTCCTTAAGCTACCTTGACAATATGGGCCTTAGTTACAATGCCATCAATGGAAAATTGTTCATATGTAAAGAAGATATATGTATCATGAAGGGGCACTTTATCTAATAGCCTATATGTTTTAACTGGATCTGTTATGTGTGATAGTAATGCTACTATCGTTCAATCTGATCTTGCTACTTTGTGGCATAAGAGGATGGGCCACATTGGATATAAAGGCCTAGCCTTGTTAAATCAGAAAGGTAACTCTCTATCCCTAATTTTTCTAAAGTTGATACCTGTGAAGTATGCATTATGGGAAAATCTCACATATAGTCATTTAACTCCTCTACTCATAAATTTACTGTATGTTTGAATTATACTCATAGTGATCTGTGGGGTTCTCCCTCTGTACCTTGTTCTCTTTCTGGTTCTCAGTATTTCATATCTTTCATTGATAACTATTCTAGGAAGTTGTGAATTTACTTCTTAAAACATAAAAGTGATGTTTTTTCTAAGTTCTGTGATTAGAAAACCTTAGTTGAAAACATAAAAGGTAAGAAAATTAAGGTGCTTAGAACTGATAATGGTTTAGAATATGTTAATAATGAGTTTAATGAATATTGTGCTAAATCTGGAATTTTGAGACATAGAACTTGCACTTATACCCCTCAGCAAAATGGTATTGCTGAGAGGTATAACAAGACCATCTTAAATAAAGTAAGATGCCTTTTGAATGAATCTGGTTTGAGCCTAAATTTTTGGGCTGAAGCTACCTCTATAGCATGTTATTTGATTAATAGATCTGCTGCTTCTGCCATTAACTTTAAATGTCCTAATGAAATTTGGAATGACCACCCTGTGACTTACAATCATTCAAAGGTGTTTGGTTGTGCTGCTTTTTTTCATGATGCTAGGTCTAAGCTTGAACCTAGGGCTAAGAAATGTGTCTTCATTGGTTATCCCACTAGTGTAAAGGATATAAATTGTGGTCCTTGATTGATAATAAGATTATTATCAATAGAAATGTTGTGTTTAATGAGACTGACTTTCCCAAGGTTAAATCTAATAATCATGAAACTGAATCTATTGATATGTCTATATTTGAGGTGGAGCTCACTAGTCATAATAGCACTACTCAAACTACAGATCAAAATGATCAAGAAAATCAACACATTGAACTTGAAATTGATAATTTACCTGTGGATAATCCTATTGTCAATTCTCCTATAGATTTAAATGACAATGATAGCAATTTAAATGGTAGGAATAGAAGGATTACTAGGATGCTTGCTAGATTCTCTGATTATGTTGTCTATTATTGTTTGAATAGTGATTTTGTTGCTTATTCATGCTTTGTTACTAATTCTCTTGACTATGATACTCCTAATTCCTTTTATGATGCAAAGAAACATGTTGATTGGTCTAAATGGTACAATGCTATGGTTGATGAAATGTTTTCTCTATCAAAGAATAAAACTTCAACCTTAGTACCTATGCCTAAGAATAAACATGTAATTGGATGTAAATGGATTTATAAAAGGAAACCAGAAATTCCTGGAGTGGAAAAAGAGAGGTTTAAAGCTAGACTTGTAGCAAAGGGGTTTTCCCAAAAGGAAGGAGTGGATTATAATGAAATCTTCTCCCCTGTGGTAAACATGTTTCCACTAGAATACTTATTTCTATTGTTGCTATGCTTTATCTTGAACTAGAACAACTAGATGTTAAGACTGCCTTTTGCATGGAAACATAGATGAAGAGCTTTATATGCATAAGCCTGAAGACTTTGTAGAAAAAGGAAAGGAGAATCATGTTTGTTTATTAAATAAATCCTTATATGGGCTAAAACAAGCCCCTAGGCAGTGGTATAAGAGGTTTGATGAATTCATGATTAAAAATGGTTTCATTAGAAGCATGTTTGACTCTTGTGTATATTTTTCTAATGTGAATAATGGAAATGTAGTCTATCTATTGCTCTATGTTGATGATATGCTTGTTGCTAGCAAATTTAAAAATGAGATGAAAAAGGTTACCTCCATGCTCAAACAAGAGTTTGATATGAAGATTTGGGTCCGGCTAAAAGGAACTTGGCATGAACATTTTGCGTGACAGGAATTCTGGAACTTTATATGTATTTCAATCTGATTATGTAATCAAAGTTTTAGATAAGTTCAATTTAAATGTTGGTAGAGATGTGTCTACACCTATTGGTGCTCATTTTATATTATAACCTGCTTCTAATTCTATGTGTAAAGATGAAATTGAATACATGTCCAAAATTCCCTATCTAAATGTGATTGGTAGTATGATGTACTCTATGGTCTGCACCAGACCTGATATAGCTTATGATGTAAGTCTTGTGAGGAAGTTTATGTCTAAAGCCTGTAAAATGCATTGGAATGTTGTTAAGTGGCTTGAAAGATATCTTAAGTAGTAGCTCTCTATGTTTAAGATATAAGCCATTTGATGATATTGTTTTCAATATTTGTGGTTATTGTGATTCTGACTTTGCAGCTGATTTGAACAAAAGAAGGTCCACTAGTGGTTATTGTTTTACATTTGGTAATAAAATTGTCAGTTGGAAGTCTAATCTACAACATATTGTTGCTTTATCTACTACTGAGGCAGAATATGTTTCTTTAACTGAAGCTATAAAAGAAGCAATTTGGTTAAAGAGACTTATCTCTGAATTAGGATTTAAGCAAAGTAGTATTGATATCTTTTGTGATTCTAAAAGTGCCATACATCTTTGTAAGAATACTGTGTTTCATGAACGTACAAAACATATTAATGTTAGGCTGCATTACATCAAGGATATTATTTCTAAAGGTACTGTGAATGTTAAGAAAATCTCTACTTTGCTAAACCCCGCTGACATATTCACTAAAGTTGTCTCTGTTTCTAAATTTCAAGATGCACTCAGTCATCTTGGAATTCTAAGGAGAACTTGAATATGGATGGCCTTGGGGAAGGCTCTTCCATGGTAGTAGTTTGAAGACTCTAAACCAAGGTGGAGTTTGTTTGGTGTGCTTTAGGTCTACTTGTGCTCTAGGCCAGCATTGTGCGAAGCCCATTTGAAGTGCTGGGCTGAAATACAACCCAAGCTCAAAAGTGTTGCACCCATTCTCTTCCTTTGCAGCTGAAATGTTTGCTCTTCCCATCGTTGGATTGAAGCTTGATCAAAGGCTGAGATTAGCTCAATAACCTAGCTATATAAACCATTGTAATTCTATAAGTTGTGATTAACGTAGACTTTTGGTTTTTCTGAGAGGTTTTAGGGTGGGGGCCTTTTCTCTTCTTCTTTTTCTCTGTTTCTTGGGTTACATTCGTGCAACCATTCTATTCAACTGATTCTTCTTCTTCTTGGGTACTCCTATGATTGTGAGTAAAGGATTAGTTGTTTAATCCTTGAAATGTTAAGAGAGAAGAGATCTGTAAAAGCTGCGTTTGGATTGAGGATCTTTGGTTGTAATTGCCTTTATTCAAATATTAACAAAACAGCTGCCGGATAACCTTCACCCGTGGATTAGTCTGATCCCTTAAAACGGATCAGGAAACCATGTATAATTGTGTTGTTGTTTTGTGAATGTTTATTTTCTAATATTTGCGATTCCGGTGAACTTTTTCCGATCTTCACCATGTTTCTGCATCGCAACATTAAATTTATTGACCGGGACACGTGAATTCATGTGAAGAGGGTCCCTAATGTTGTAATTTTTTCCTTTTATAAAATCCTCAGAGTAGTTTGTTAAGTTATAGGAAATTAAGACAAAAGGCAGAACGAATCCAACAATAACATTTTTCACAAAGAAATTATAAATTATATCGTATATATTTTGCAATTTATTGGAGAATAGAATTTGGATCCCATAATTTTCACATTGTATGAATAGATGAACGAGAGATTAAAGATAAAAACCCCCATAGGTTCATATGAATTTTAAATACCAGTAATTAGATACTTCACATTTTTTGCAAGTCTAATGCACTATATATCTTAAAATAAATCCGATTGATTAATTAAATTAAGTTATTTAACTCGATTGATCCAGTTATGAGTGGATTTTTTATTCCAACACATACCTTTTGAAAATTATTCTTATCAAAATACTAACTAGTACTAAAGGAAAAAAATTATGTTGAAAAACAATGGTAAAAATAAAAAAATAAATAAAAATATCTTGGATTCTGATTTTCTCTCTTGAATGTGGAGGTGCCA
Source organism: Euphorbia schlechtendalii (assembly GCA_949673415.1). NCBI lineage: Eukaryota > Viridiplantae > Streptophyta > Magnoliopsida > Malpighiales > Euphorbiaceae > Euphorbia > Euphorbia schlechtendalii. The sequence goes on along the minus strand of CATIWQ010177892.1, from coordinate 17,016 downwards.
AACAAATTGAGAATTCCACCTTATAAAGTTTCATGATCCAACCTTCAACCAAATAATAAACATAATTAATAGAATATGCATAATTATAAACAATAAAAGTAAGTTAAAGAAATTTGAATACCGATAAGCTGAGTCATGTCGAACGACACTATTCTTAGAGGATACTTATAGTTCCTTTTAGGATTAAATAGCTCATTAATCTTGATTTGAAAGTGAAAACAAAAATAATGACGCAATATAAACTTCACATGGAAAGAATAATTTTTGTGCTCTCCAAATAGTTACGAAATAAACACTTTCTGCTCACAAATTATGCAGAAAAGTTGAATGAAAAAGTAATTGTCCAAAGGTCTTTGTACATTGAAATGGACGAACAACTGCCTTTTTATTAAGCAAGGAAATAAACTTTTAATTTGAATAATTGCATCACCGTAAAGATAAAAATAGCCGGTACAAACAGAATAAAACTTAAGGTAATTAAAGAATTTTAATCCTCATAAATAGCTAATAATAAACAAACAGTTAAACAATTTCAAAGTAAATAAATTGTTTTGAATTTAAAACATATTATATAAAACATTTTCTTACTTATAAGTATATAATAATTAAAAATATATTTATAATAAATGGAAATGTTATATAACAAAATTACATAATCACTTTTGTAAAATATCAAATATGTTCTTTTGAAATAACATAACACAATTTTACAACAAATCATCCCGTGATTTCAATAATTTTTTAAGTTAACTCTTAAAAGATTGCTTAACTTTATTATAGCATTAGAATCTTCATCTTTCTAACACCACCCTTTTGCGTTAGTAAATTTCAATCAATTCCAACTATCACAAACATTAAATGTTACTGGATGATTGCGAATGACTACAATTTACTTTACCAATTCTGAAATTTAGAGAATTCAAGTCCCACATATTATTATATGTTAGAAAAGTCATTTATTGATCTGCATCTGTATTTTACACTTGATTTAATTTGTAAGCCTTTTTTTTTTTTCAAATTTGTCTCATTTGGACTTACATTATTAAATGAAAAGAAAAATCTCCAACCCACCCCGGATGTGATTCGAACCTGAGACCTTTAGAGTCTACAGTTTCCGTCTTAACCACTAGGCTAAGACCTCTATCACATTTAATTTGTAAGCCTTATTTTATTAGTTGCATCTTTTTATTATATTATTAAAATGATTAATTTACTCTTAAGTTAACTTCTTATTAATTGTCAAACTTATTATTTCTTCATCAATATTCAATCTCTTATAAATCAGGGGGAGAATGATGAAAATGCATTGATAAGTTATGTTGATAGATCTAGACGATGCTATTCTAAAAGACAACAACGAGTTAGAGGAACTAATCAAACTATCACTATACCTCTTGCGATGTTTAAATTACAGAATTCTGGTGATTATAGAAATGAAGAATGTGAAAGTAAGACTCGTCTAAAAATTTTGTTAGATCCTTGTAGAGAATGATTAGTAATGGTGACACGGTATCGCCTACGCCAGGTGTTCCCTAGGCTTCGATATTGATTGTGTGAGTTATTGGGCACTTTTGAAATCTACCAATACATATATTATATATAATTGAAATTTTCTGTTTTTATTATTTTGTTTTAAAATAAATTGAACTATATAATCAATTTTGTAGTATGTGACACATGAACAAAGCCATTACATAGACTTTAAAAAGTAAATTGATATTTGAAATAACAATCGGCTATAATCAATTTGAGAGAGATGTCAACGTACTTGTTTCAGAATGTTGTATTACTAACACATTGAACTCAAATCAATTTGAGATTTCAGAATGTTTCAAAAACTCTTATTAATTTTAAATTTGTTTCAAGCAGGTTAACCTTGGCTTTTAATACTAAAATCAAATCCAACCTAAGTATTAATCGGATTACTATGGATTTGGACCTTGTCGAACGGCATTTGTATAATAATTTATTTTTCCACGCCAGTCGCATGAAAACCGTTAGTATAATTAAATGTATAAACACAAACTAATAATATGATAGAAATAAATAAATACATCTGAATAGTTACGTAACAATAATTACAAACCCACTTTAATAAAATGTCAAAAAATATTCTTTTGAAACGAAAAAATATTCTTTTCCTGTAACCTCACTTATTTTAAAAGAAAATCTTAATAAAGCAATTTTTCTAGATATTTATGGTTTGACATATAATGCATGATGTTGGTATCTTTTGGACTATAAATTAATACTTGATAGGTAAAATTTAATCAATGGAATATTTGGTGAAACATAAAATTTCCTTATTTAACGCGATTTTGCTCAAATATGCCATGCGCATGTCTAGTCTTTCACAAGTGCTCTAGAGAGTACGCCAATAACTCATAGAAGCAGTCCCATCTCATACTCACATACATGATTTCATCAAGTGTATATTGCATTTTATACACCACTCATACGAGCTATGAAATTTATTAAGAGTTCTTTTAACTCAACATCTCAAAATATACAACATAACACTTTCACACATCTAGGATTAAGACTTGATATATAGTGCTAGTATGACAAGCAAAGACTTGTTACTACCCAAATGAACATACTTCATGGGATCTCCAATCACATATGTTGGGTTACCATCTTTATTAATTCTAGTTAGTTTATGTTCCATCCTCTCTGATGTTTCCAAAATAATTTTCTTTTTCAAAAATTTATTTCTGAAAGATTTATTCACGTGATTTGACCAAAATCACTCTTGACTGACATTGTTAATGGATATAATTCCATCTTGTAGCAATTACTTCACAATATTTTGTTCGAATAAAATTGTTTATTTGTCACTTGACAAATCATTATCACCAAAGGTGATAATTTTATTCTTATAAAATATCCGCCAAAAAATTTCTCAACCACTTAGCCTCAATATATTTATCAACTTAAAGCAATTAATTTGATTATAATTTACTTAGTTGACTTTCATGTTATTGTTCCACCACCAAGAGTGAAAAGATAATCACAAGTAAATAATTTATCCCATCTGAATTAAAAATTCAATAGTGCATTTATAGTATAATGAATATCCACAATATAAAATATCATAGCTCTTGATACTCTCCCTATTATTTCTTTATTTTAATATTGTGATCATAAATAATACTCAAATGATTAATATCATAATATTCAAATTTCAAAAAATGTTTCTTAATTTAGTGTTCTTATGTTAGTAAACACCCTCTCACACACGCACGCACTCGCGCGCGCGCACACACAACACTGTCCATTGATCGAAACAAGAACCTTTCTTCCTATTACCATTACAAAACAATAGCAAAAATAAAATAAATAAATATATATACAATCCCCGTTTTTTGTCTCTCGGATATAGAAGTGCCAACTTAGTTAAAATATCTGCTTTATTGAGTTTTCCGGTCTATACCTTCAACCAAAAGATAAATTAATCAGTACAAATAATATAGAAATATTATGAAAATCTATAAACAAACTAAAGAACTAAAACAACCAAAATTGAGTCGTGTAAAAAGACATTGTTCTTAAAGAATACTTGTAAACAAATGTTACGGTGAGTAAAAAATGTTCAATAATGTATAAAAAATTTAATACTAATAAGGCTCACTTAAATTAGAATTAAAACATTATATTATGGTTGTTAGTAAACATGTAACCGTTGGTATAATGAAATGTGTAGACAAAAACTAATAATATAATATAAAATAATAAATAAATAAATAAATAAATAAGAATAGTTATGTAACTAAATTACAAAATCACTTAAATAAAATGTCAAAATATATGCTTTTGAAATAAAAATAATATTCTTTATCAGTGTATTAGCACTGTTAAAGCTGTATTTTATAATTGAATAAAAGAGTAGATTCTTGCATGTTTAAACGAAAAATTATGTATATATGTATGTATATTTTACACTTTTTACTAAGTATATATACATGTTTCTTCTCTATTGAATCGAGTGCACCTATATTTAAATTGAATTGCTATTCAAGCTGTCACCGTAAAAAATAATTTCATTGAAAATATTAATTCAAGATAAATAAAAAAGGCACAAGTTACTTTACCAAACATGTCTAAAAAATGCATTAAAATAACATATGTATAAGTTGTTTTTACAGAGAAAAAAACATAATCATGAATCTTTTTTTTTAATATTGACGGGGGGGAAGAAGGAGATGCTAATAATATTATAAACTAAACGACTTTAGTTTAACCTTTTACGAAATAGAAAGTGCGTGTATATATTTATTTCAATATTTTATTAGTCAGCATTGCTCTAGCTTATCTTTTGGGCCACAAACAATGCTTATTAGTTCTACTCGTTTACTGATCCTTTTTTAATCCCATAAATACTCTAACAAATTCACTTTTTACTTAAGAAAAACTTATGGGATCTTATTAGCATAAACAAGTGAATCATTGTGTTACAATCTCAAAGAAAATTCATTTTCACTGATTAGTTGTTGACGTAACATTCAACCTTCATTTATACTTGATTTAGTTTATGAAGTAGTTGAAGATCTAACCTCAATCCCCCGGTAAAGAAAATAAAATTCTTATTATGTATCGGATCGATAATAGAGATCCAATCTTAAAGCTTCAAACTAATATATTACTCCCTCCGTCTACTAAATATTGTCATTTTAACTAATTCACAGTTTTTAAGATAACAACTAACTAAATGAGATGATTTACTAGTTTACCCTTTCATAAATATCCTATTCAATTTTCAAGATTATTAATTTGTTTAATAAAAATAATTTGACCTATAGTCTTCTCTTGTTATTGGAAATTAGAATATAATTAACTTGGAAGTTGAACAAATTAATAGGGGTAGGAATGAAAACTTGGAAAAAAATATATTGGAAATATAAAATGACAATAAAAAAGAGACAACAAAATCCCTCTAAAACGACAATATTTAGTAGACGGAAGGAGTAAGATCAATACAATGTGAACATGCAAAAATTCAAATATTACAAGATGTGTATCTGCAACAACTTATATATTTGAAGTCTTATTTATCATATGAGATAAACTATAACAAAAGGCATATCAAAATATCCAAGTGGAAGTAATGTATATTTATAAACAGAATTAAAAGAACACATCCAACATAATATCCAATTCAAACATCACACACTATATGAAGAAATAATAATTCAAATTCATCACTACAGAAATTAAGTCAAAATGCTTAAATTTATTTGGATTTCTAACATGATCACGGACATATAATCAGTTAAGAAAGCAGAAATCGTCTCCTTTTATTGCAAACAGAAACTTCAAAAAAAAAGGGAAAAATAAAACACTAAAACCAAGTTTAACCTAAAAATATACAATATTCATTGATCCCATCACAACTATATTGTCTATTGATTTTGTTTTCAATTAAATCCTACCTCTTGAAAACTTCTACTTGAACTCCTCAACTAGTAAGGCGGCCGTCCGTGCTGAGCCTGGGGCCATCCATACGCATCATGCCCTAATTGACTTCCGTTAGGGATTATATTCGGAGTCATATTGTAAACCGGAAGGGCAGATGGATCCGGCATGCCCGACGTTTGCCCTATGGGCGGCGGCGAGCTATTAGAACCGCCCTGGATCTGCCCCGTCCCACCGCTACCACCTTCATCGTCATCCTCTAGTGGCAAACGCTCATAAGTAGCATTAGCAAATGTTGCCGCTATGACCATAACGGGCCCCGCCGCGATCAACGAGCCCACGACGCTCCCTCCCACGACTTGACCTTGCCCGCCTGCAAGATAAACCGTTAGCCCCGTGGCGCCCGGGGGGGCCGGGCCTGGCAAAAACGCGCCCGACAAGGACAAAATCTCGAACCTGCCATGAAGGGCAACCACGGCGCCGGGCGCCGACGGCTGTCTTAGGGTTACGTTGGCCACCGAGCCGCTCCCGCTCAAGACACAGACGCCACGTTGGCGCCTCCGGGCGAACTGCGCGACGCTCTCCGCCACGTCAGCGCCGCCAACGACCTCGATGACGTGGCTCCGGAGGGCGTTAGGGCTGTCGCGGGTAACGAAGATGGGTGGTTTCGGCTTGTTTTTAGATCCCGGAGGGCGTCCTCGTGGTCTCCGAGTACCGATTTCGACAGCCCCTTCTCGAGGTTCGTCGCCGGCGTCTCGGTCGTCTTCGTTGCTGCCGCTCCGGTTGCTGGTTTCAGTTTCGCGGTTTGATTTGTTTAGGGCAGGTGAATTCGAGGGGTCAAATTGGCCTTGCAGCCCAATTTGGCCAGTCCACCATGGATTAGCCATTAAAGTAAAAGTAGAAGAAGGAGTAGAATAGGAGAGAGATAATTGAGGTTCTTTTAATGGATGAATTTTAGGTTTCTTGTGTAGATCAACAACAAAAAAAAGTCAAAGTGAAGAACTGGCAAGAAAATCAAGTTTGCCGGCCAAACAGGGTGAATTTAATTGAAGATTTTCGTGGGTAATTAAGAGAGAATTAGATGCAAATTTTGGTAATGGAAAGAAAAAGAAAGAAAGATTGGACTTGATTTCATGAGTGAAAGATTAATCACTCAACTACGAGAACTGATGCAAAAACCTATCATAGAATCCATTGAGCAGAGAAAGAGAGGGAGGGAGGGAGGGAGAATATAGAATAAAAAAAATATTATTTCTCTCTAGCTATATATTCAGACAACAATGTCTGAACTCTTAATATGTTTGGTTGAATAAAATATTGGTTGCGCTCTTGTTTTATGTTTTGTTGTGTTCTGGTCTTGGGACCTAAGGTTTATCTATTTGTTATAGTAGAATGACCCAAAAATTTTAAGTAATAAGGTAAGGACTTTTACATGCCTTGTTGATTAGTTCTTGTTGATATTTTTTTTTGTTGTTGATGAACAAATTTTGTTTGTCAAGTAGCTCAAAACAATTGTTTGATTATCGTAAAAACTTAAGTTATTTAATAAAACTTGTAAGGACTCGTTCGATCTAGTTATTATTGGAGTGATTGTTTTATGTTGTTGTCAATTTATTTTTTCTTTTTTGGTAAAGAAGCCAAAAGTAATTGATTGATTATCGTAAACAAACATTAAAATTGTTGTTCAATGAAAAAAAAAATCAAAGTCAAAAAATTTACACATATATAAAACTGACTAACTATAGTTTTAATATTATTCTTAACATTATCACACAAACAAATACTTGTTGAGGTTGAAGTGGGTTCGAAACAAAATCAATCTATAGTATCTTGTAATTCGATGATTGATCAACAAATGGAAATGCGATGTATAACTGCTATAATAAACATTTTATGCATAGTTGATAATTAAAGACAAACAAATATGGAGGATGAAAGAGCTCTTCTTTTGGAGGACATTGAAATTAGGGTTTGAAGTGGGGCAGCGTGCGAGTGGGCAGGTGGAGAGCACGTGTTTGTCTGCTGCCCCCAACTCAACCATTTCAATTAGATACAGAGAGACCCTTTTGATCCTTTTCATGGGTTGGACATTACTCCTATCTTCTTCTCACTATCTTTGCACACTTGTATTTATTTGTTAGGGTTTCTCCTCACTCTTCATTGGTTATTTATTTAATTCCCCTTTTTTTTTTGTTAAGTTTCAATGATAAATTCCCCGACATGGGCTTCATAAAATAATTTTCATTTTAATAGGTAAATATTTTTTTAAAGTGTCAGATTGGATATTACGGATATTAAATGAGAAAGTGCTAGATTGAGCTTGGGTCTTCTTATATGATTAGATATACTTCTACTCTGATGTGTGTTATAAAACCAAATTGATTTTCATTGAGATTAGATATATTTTTATTATATATATGTGACCGTTATTTATTTATGGACAAACTTGAAAAAAAGTACCTCATGGTTTCACTCATTTGTAAAATGAGATCTGAGTAATTTTCTTTTTTTTTCGCAAAAGGAGGTTTGCAGTTTAAAAAAATTTTGCAAAAAGTCTATAATTTCAAAATAGTGGTCTTATATTGAATATTTGAAACAATTCAACATTCTAAGAGGTATACCTTATTATTTAAAAATTATACTTCATGATTTGAGTAATTTTTGAAAATATTTTTTAATTATTTATTTTTTTATGATCTTTTTAAATTGTATTATCATAATTTAATTAAAAAAATATCTAGACATTCAAAAAATTACAAAAATTTATCATTGATGTGCATTATATTTCAAAGAATCATCCCGCGAAAATTCAGATAAAAACAAACAAGATGGCCCATCTTCGTAACATAATTTATTATTGAGAATCCTCTATTTATAAATTTTTGAAACTACAGATCCCATTTTGTAAAACTAAATTCCTCAAACACCGTTTTACAAATGAGTGAAATCACAAGGTATTTTTTTGAAGTTTACTCTTTATTTATTTATGTAAGATTTTCAATGATAATATAAATTCCTTAACAGCATTTTAAACAAGTTAGTTGTGTACGATGTCTATAACATAATCTTTATACATGGTTTTTAATTCTTGTTGAACCACAATAAAAATACTCCCTCCGGTTCTTAATATTTATCATTTTAAATTTTGGATTTTGGTTCCTAATATTTGTCATTTTAAAACATCAATGCACTTTTTAAAAAAAATTTTCTAATTTACCTTTGCATTAATTAGGAAAGATATTAAGTGTAGATTAATTTATAATTTGATAATTAAGAAGGGTTAAATTAATTTATAAAGTAAAAGGGTTAAATTAGTTATTTTATAGTGCATTAAATATTTTATTGATTTTAATGAAAATTCTAAAATGATAAATATTTGGAACCGGAGGGAGTATCATTTTTTATTTTGAATAGATATCGAGATTTATATTTTTTAGAGACAAAGCTCTGTTATTAATTATTTTTTCATTTACAAAGACTTGAAACCTTTATGTCACTCCACCCTACAGCTGTTAGTTATAACTAGACATTTTCTTGAGTATAAATATTTCCTAGCTCTGATATTTTAATATATTATATTGTTCTGCTTGCGGTTTTGGAATAACAAATTTTTAACTTTTAAATTTATAATTGGTCAACAAAGAAAAATTAATTTAATATGAACAATTAACCCTAGCCACATGAATCAATAAAGGGATGTTGATGCATAATCTTGCTATATTTTTTCTTTATTTTATCAAAAATCAATTACACAATTTTTTAGCTTTTCTTTATAGAGGATCACATAGTATATTTGTTGGAAACACCCGGTCCATCTGTGAGCAAGTAAATCGGGTTAAAAGATCTGATCCAGTTTAGTTATTTAGACTAAATTGAAAAGTTATAAAACTTTAATGAATTAATTGCAAATAATAAGTGTTTAAAGATTTAATTGCAATTAATCCATTTCTATTTCCTATATAATGGAAACACACGTCCAACGGAAATGTGAGGAATTCATTTTCTATAATGAATTTCATTCTCAAAATCATTTCTCATTTTCCAACCAAATCTTTCTCGGGTTTTCGTCTGCGACGAAAACATCACAAATTGATCGTTATCGATCTCTGTCGTTGCAGAAGTTGTGAATACATATACATACTTCGACAAACCGTGAGATGGATCCAATGCGGTTCGATCTTGGGCATACGGAAAAGGTAAGTACCGAATTCGATTCTGATGTCCGATTTCCATCAATATTATATTTATACCATTCTGCTAATTGAATAATGTTTATCACACCATCATATTACATTTGTATAACTAAAAATCGTATTTCTGGTGCAAAATATGGTAATGTGTAAATCAATGAATGATTTTCGTCGAAGATATTCGGTCATCTGTAAAATTTATATGCATTTTACACCGAAAACAAAGCAAAATATTGCACTAATACACTTACTAATTTTTAAATATATATGTTAGAATATGCAACAATTAGTGGTATAGTGTTGGTATAATAGATATAAGGTGTAATGGAAATGCTAGACTAATATGTAATTAATTGTGGTGTGTAAGTAAGCATCATCAATAATAATAATAATAATAATAATAATAATAATAATAACAATAATGATGATGATAAAAATAATCTTTTTATAGTTGCAATTAGAAGTCATATACTCATACACTATTAATAAGTTGTATTATTCAACCATACATGTTCCTATCATAACAAGTATAGAAATGCAATTATTGCAGGTATAATAATTAAAAATATAACCAATTACTAAAATGATGAAGACATCTCACAAACTAGTGAGAGGCCATAGATAGAAATGTGTAGTACCTACGATTTGCATATATAAGGTAAATATTTCGAAATTATATGACACCTGTAAAAACAAACAATTTCATATGAGACAATAAATATTTCAAATCATATGATATAAGGCGAAACAAATATTGCAGATTAGATTTAAATTGGTACCCTTTTCAAAATCGATGTGAAAAGTATTGTGCATATGTTTTGTTGCAGAAAATATTTTCCATTTTTTTCCAGTTTTAATTTTATTTTCCAAATTTTCCCCAAATAAAAAACTGGAACATATAAAACATATTCATATTGTCTAAATTTTCAAATTTATTTTTAAGTTTAATCGGCAAGCAACATTATAAATTAAAGTAAAACAATAATTCATATACTTTTTCAATTTTCTTAACGCACAAGATTATAATGTGAAATGTCATAAAATATCTTATAAATATAATACATTCAATAATCAATTCAAAATTATAACATAATATTATATAACCTAACTTGAAATATAGTTGAAATTTAGATATAGTTCTCTAATTTTTTTTATTTTTCAGTTTTTCAATTCTCATATTATGAATATGTCTATATTGAATAAGATATAATTTATAACATATTCAATTTTTTTATTTTTCAATTCTCATATCTTCATTATTTTTATAAATAAAACATAAAAATATTGGAAGCATCAATAGTTATAAGATTATAATAGTAAGATTATTATTATAAAATATACCTTCATGATTGAAAGATGAAAAGAAAATGATGAAAAAATAGAAGGTCTAATGCATCATGAAGTCTTGAACCCCATGAGGGTGTCATGTTCATCACTTTTTCCAACAAAAGGGTTAAGTGTCACGTTTGAAAATAAAGGGTGACATAGGGCTCTTGGTGCCAACTAATATGGGGTGCTGCATATGCTTTAGGCCACAAAAGGTTTCCAACTTAATAAGGTTGTGTTCTATAGCGGGACATATATATGTCTGTCTAATGCAACCATACAATCTATAAAACACAAAATATTTAAAAACCATACGACAATTAAAGTATATTACATGTCGCACTCATATCCAATAGTCGAATGAACCTCTAATTCTTGAATTTAAAACCATATTATAGTGGAATCATGTTCCATGTGATAAATATATATGTTCATCTGTAATGTTGATCTTGCTATTACATTTTGCAGGATTAAGTCAGTACGAGGAAGAACGTATATAAATCATACTGTTTTGAACTGAGACAGTTAATGAACCAAATGGATAACAGAATATATCCGCAAGTCTACTTTGGCTAAGATGACCACAAAGTGTATAATACTATGTCGAAATATCAGTATCATAAGCAGAAACTAAAATTCTGAGTTATGCCAATCAATAAATTTGTGCAACCAAAACACCGGCTTTTCTCAACATACTGACCTATGTATGAAAATCCTATGTATGAAAATCCGCAAATCATACATGCAAAATGTGTATATATCATAGGCAGCTTATATGTGAATGCAAATCCCTTAGTCACTAACCTATAATAGATTATGTATTAATTATCTAACACATTCACTTCAATAACCTTATGAGATAATGTTAAATTAGCCTGGAACGTGGTTCCACGCGTTAACTTACTTACTGAAGTTGACTCCAACGCTCCTCTTAGCTGTGGCTGAAGGTTCCTGCAAAATAACAACCGTCGCTTTGGGAGACTAGCCATGTGACCGGCGTAGCCTCTCCGATGCTTAAGTTATATCGGATTTAAGAGAGGAGGTAGGTAGTTTTTTTAGTGAATTTAGAATACGTACCTTTGCGTGGTGACCCAAAGGGTTCTTTTATATTCTTCAAACGTCCCTTAGTTTGATCCAAAGTGCGAATCAAACAGAGTTCTAATTTGAGTGGATCCTTATCTTGCTGATAGGATAAAACTTATCTGTGTTGAGAATTCCAGTTATGGAGGTGTCTTTGTATTCTCAGAGTTTTAATTGAACTCTTTAATCCCGAGGCGTCGGGGGTGGTCCAGGCGGACAAACCGACTTAGCTTGGTGGCCGCTTGGACATTACTCTGAAATAGGGGAAGACTTGGTATGTTCCAAATTTGGGGCGGATATAGTCCGCCTGGATGATTACCGAGGCCTTACTCTCGGGGCGGATGGGATCCGCTTGGATTGGTAGGAACATTCCTAGCCTCATCGTAATATCTTTCCCTACTCCAGGCGGATGCAATCCTCCTGGGGGTTTTGAGTGGCATGCACACGCCTATCATTATTTGACTATGTTAACAGAAGTCCCCCCCCCCTTAGTGTGGGAGCTTCTTTAATAGCTTATGCTTGGGATCCGCCTAGACCAGGCGGATTTATCAACATGTGCAGATCTAGGGCCTTGAGTGCCAAATGAAAAGTTTATATCTTTTGAAATTTCAAATGTGTGGTAGGTAGTAAGCCACGTGTCACGCATGGGGAAAGTGTCCCTTCGCATGTCATTTCACCTCTATATATAAAGGTTTCATTCTCTTATTTCACCATTTCTGCAAATTTTCTCTCCTCCTATCCCGGCGATCTGCTTTGTGCGTTCCTCTGCAACTTTATCTCCAACTTCATCTCCAACTTCATCTTCAACTTCATCTTCAACTCTAATCCTCTTTACAAGTAAGTCTTCAAAAGCTTTTTTTTATTTATCGCGATTACTTTCTGCATAATTAGCATGATATTTGTTCTTCATTTCTACGTTATTTGGGTTCTGTGGTGAACACTTGTTGTATGCACGTTTGATGTTGTTGATGTTCCCCAAAGTTTTGAATTGTAATTGCGCTATTGATGCGTTTCTAAGAACATGCTTTAGCGAAAATAGACCATATGTGTTTCCCAGTCATATTCATATGATATTTTCCAGAATTAGCTTAACTTTTGTTGTTTGATCTTAGGAATTAGTTTGTTGAAGTTAAATGATGTTTGTGCTCCAATTTTGATGTTAAATCCTAAATACCAACGTAGATAACTAAAATGTTATTTGTGGCCGCCTTGAACTAACTTCAGATCCTTTAGGATATTTTCTAACTAATTAGGATTTTAATAGGTAACAATGACCAATTCCGCCTCCTCCAGTAGTAGCCAATTTGATAGAGAAATAGCTGAGATGAACTCAAAATACTTCAAGCCTTTGAACGTAGATTATACTGACCATTTCTCAACCTCTAGGGTACCCCCTCTAATTGAAGCAATGTCTGAGTCGGATGGAAGTAGGGCATCTCGTAGTAAGTCCGCCTCCTCTTCTTAGTCTTCTTCTGCTGCGGCCAGGGCCAAGATTGACGAAGAAATGGGTTAAACTCCCGTGGTGCCGCCTAGAACAACAATTGGGGTGTCATCTTAGATAAGGAGGATGAAGAGGGGTTCCACCCACCCCATGAGGCGGCATGTGGCCACCCGGCCCGAGACCTTGGCCAAAGGTAAGGGCAAAGGTAGGGAGATAGTGAATAGGACACCTCGGGTTGATCTAATTGAGTCGGTTCAAGACCGGGTCGATTTAGAATTTGAGATGGAGGTTTTCCCATGGCTTAGGGACTGCGAGGTAATGCTCCCCTCCAAGGTTCAAAGGATCACTTGTCCGCCTGAGGGGCATTTTTTAATTTATATGGATCAAATTTGGTCCGCTTTTATTTATCCGCTCCCGGAAAGACTTAGCGATGTATTAAGAGGATTCCACCTCAGCCAGGCTCAGACTCATCCTAACACTTGCATTGACTTGGTGGGGCATTATCTAATTTACATGGGATTAGAGATGCAGTTTGATGCCACATTTTTTAGGCGGATTGCCTCTCTGAGGAAGACCGCAAACGAAGATCTCTACCATTTTGCTCATCGGGGAAGATTTTACAAATTTTTGAATAAAGTAGATTCCGTGAAGCATTTCAAACACTACTTCATCTTCATCAAGCAAGAGGACCATCACCCTTGGTTCTCAACCGAGTGGAATCTTTCTCCAAATCTAGCCTGTCATTCTACCGGCTCGGACCGTAAGGTAGATATTTTTAAAACTCTTAGGAAGGGAGTGTGGGCATGTCAAACCATTAGTTGGGCCATGGCTAAAAATATTAGAATTATTGAGCCTGGCCAGCCGGAACATATTCATCATGCCGAGTCACAAATTTTCCCAGGTACTTAATCCTTCCCTTTTCTTTTCAGTGTTTAACTTTCCTTCAGCCAGTGATCTTGTGCAAAAGGCCACTAAGGGATCAAAAGGTAAAAAATGTTCAAACAAACGAGTTGAGACCGAGACTAATGCAGTTCCAGGCATCCAAAGCGGAGATCCTAGCAAGAGGAAGAGGCAGCGTAAGGCTCAGACTGCTGAGGAGGTCTTGGAACCTGCGATGGAGTCGCCTCATTCACCTACGACCGGAGAGGCTACCCTCCAGCTGATAAGAATTTGAATTTCTTCTTCCTTTATCTCTTTTTTATTTTTTAATATCATCTATTGGATTCTTTAAGTTGTTATCTTTGTTTCAGGGTACCAATTTGGATATCCAAGCCGCCTCATCCAGATGGGTTAATCCTGAGTCTCTTCAGGCAGATCTTCTCTCTTTTGTGGGTGAGGGTAATCCCTCCATATATACCGCCTCGATCTAGAGCGTTCTGAGGACCATCTTACCTCTTCCTATGGAGAAGAATGATTTGGCGACTGAGACCCTTCTTCAGTCATCCAAATCTCTGTTTATGATGTCCACCGAGGTTTTTTTTCTTTTTCCTGCTCGCGATCTATATTTTGTTTACCGTTATATAACATGTTGGTTTATCCAGATGGCTTCTCGAGCGGCTGAATTGACTTGCAAGAGCTGGGACATGGCGAGATTGGAGCGGACTCATGAACTCACTGCTCGCGAGCTGGAGAACGCCAATAAGAAAATCGCAGAGCTTGAGGCGGCTAGGAGTGAGATGGGCTGGCAGCTTGAGGAGGCCAACAAGAAGGCGGAGGGAACTCAAAAGAGAGCGGAGGAGCTGGTTCTGGCTCGGGATACCTTACAGAGCACCGTCTCAAGGTATGAGGCGGAGGTTCCTAAGGTGGTCACCAATTATAGCCAAGCCAAGCTTAATATGGTAATGGATGGCCGATAGTATGGCTGCCTGATCTTTGAGGCTTGCAGAGCTCACCACCCGAATCTCTTAGAGGATCTCATGGCGACGGTGAGGTACCCCGGTGAGCCGGATGAGGAGGAGATGACCCTTGAGGAGTCGGTGGAGGAGGAGCCTGAGAAGGATGATGATATCAACTCGGCCAATCCCCAAACTGTAGGGGGAGGCAATGCTTAGCCCCGTCTTGTACTTTTTATATTTTAGTACTTCTTTGTAAGAATATTATGGCCGTATTTTGGCCATTTTAATGGTATTTTCCTCCTTGAGCGTTTGTTTAGCCTTTTGAGCATGGTCATTATCTAAATGCTTTTTGCCCATGAATATTTTTTTATGCCTCTTGGTTTGCTGATAACTTGTGTATACCATTTTATATCTTATACGTATTGGCAGCCTTGATGGTTTTATATGAGCCATCTTATAGTTTGCTAGGTCTTATGCATTTGAGCCGCCTCAGTGGTCTTATGTTTACCACAATGATATTTAGGTCTTATGCGTTTGAGCTTCCTTAAAGGCCTTTTACCACTTAATGATATTTAGGTCTTATGCGTTAGAGTCGCCTCAGTGGTCTTATGTTTACCACTTAATGATTTTTAGGTCTTATGTGTTTGAGCTGCCTGAATATTTTAAACCCCTTTATTTTTTTGTTTATGCAATCTCAAAGTATGATCAGTACTTAAATGTGCACATTTTTAAATTAATTACTTTTTATTGGATAAATTAAAAAATACATCCGAGAATTCTACACATCCGGTTATCTATCTCTTCTAAGTGTGTTCCTCCTCGTTAAAAACATTTAAGAAAAAACCCCTTGGGAAAAAGCCCTTAAAAGGAAAAGAGTACAGCGGCCTGAATCCCTCTAAGAGTTGTAAGCCATGTAATATGGCCTAAGCTTTTCTATGTTCCAAGTTCTTAGGACCTCCTTTACTTTCATGGTTTGTAATTTGTAGGTTAGTGGTCTAATAACTTGTGAAACTTTATAGGGGCCTTCCCAGTTCACCCCTAGCTTGCCTTTACCTTCTCGAACCTGTGAGGTGGTTGCATCCTTGAGGACCATGTCACCTTCATGGAGGCAGATTTCTCTTACTTTCTAGTCATGGTACTTGGTGATCCTAGCTTTGTAGGCGGCCAAAAGGATGTACGCCCTCTCACATCTCTCTTGCAGATCTTCTAGATGAATCTCATGTTGATGTTGTTTTCTTTCTCCGTTTAGTAGGCCACTTGGTCAGATGGTGGACAGATTTCGATGGGTAGAACCGCCTCAACCCCATAGACCATTGAAAAAGGTGTTTCTCTGGTAGATGTGCATGGAGTTGTTCGATATGCCCATAGAACATTAACCAACACATCCGGCCAGACTCCCTTTCTTTCCATCACCCTTTTCTTTATTCCTTAACCGAGCTAAAGTGGGTGAGCTACTGAGCTAAAGTGGGTCTCAATCTTTAACTCCTTGCAGAAATCTTGGAACTTGCTGGTGTTCGCCACTTTTCTACTGATAAGTTTAATAACTTTTATGCGAAGAGTTTGGCTAAATATCAATGGTGCCAAAAACATGTTCACGTGAAGTATAGGTGTTGTCAATACCCCTTATCAAATAGAAAAATGATGATAACTGCAAGTATACAGTTGCGATGTAGTTTTAAAAGATATTGATCCCACAAGGAAGGACTAGTTCTAAAGATCAAACAGGGAAAAA